>BDDA01000593.1:0-43747 GCA_001662385.1 Chlamydomonas asymmetrica
GGCGGTGGGGGTCTGGGTGGAGGAGGGGGAGGCGGGCTGGGGGGAGGGGGAGGGGGAGGGCTTGGGGGTGGTGGCGGGGGAATCGGCGGCGGCGGCGGCCTTGGCGGTGGCGGTGAGGGTGGAGGCCTCGACTGCAGTACAGGCAGGCAGACAAGGTCAACATCTTAGGACATCAGAACGACATTCGGACAGGGTCAGATCTTTGGCTGCTGTGCAGGTAAGGGCAGCGAGTGTGCAATGGCATGTGTGCGGAGCCCCATCACAAGCAGTTCCCTCCGCTCACCTGAGCCTTGCAGCTGGAGCTGCAGCCATCACCTGAGGGGCAGAGAAGGCACACAACACACGGTAGCCCGCAGCAGCACACGTCCATTCAGTGTGCAAGCAGCAGACACTGAAACACACACGCAACTTGAAGCATGCCTGTGGCTGTGGGGGCGGCTCCTGACCGCATCGTTTATGTGCATGTCCAGAAGTGGTGTGGAGTGCAATGCAAAGCACATTGCGGCTGACAGCCTAACTGCCTGGCTGCCAGTCCTTACCGTCCAATACATTGCCATCGTCACAGTCCTCATTAGGATCCTTGACACCATCACCACACCTGCAATTGTACACCGGACGTGCAGGATGTTACGTTGCAGCTGCAGCTGCCCTCCAAAGTTGCGCAGGCAGGTTGCGAAACAGCACAACATCCTGCGATTACGACGGTGCCCCACAAGCAGTGCATGCCGTGTACACCACCATTCGGTGGACGTGGGCAGATATCGGAAAACAATTAGAGGGATGCGGGAGAAAGAGTTCCCAAAGCAACGCACCCCAGCAGCACAAAGCTTGTTGGCTTATACAGCTATCCACCCACGAGCACGCAAGCACCCAAGCACGTGAGCGCCTCTCACCTCCAGCAATCTGGGTCGGCCTTGTCAATCAAACCATCTGGTTCCACCAAGCAGCACCAAACCAACGCAATGCGATGCGGGCCAGTAGTCAGTGATCAGCCAAAGAGAGCGGTAAATTGGGCGTGTGGGTGTCATCTCGACAGCCGAGGCCTCGCCATGTCCCTTGTGAAATGAACAAAACAGTGCTCGCCTCCATGAAGCGGCACACCGTTCGGCTGCCCTGAACTTTCCCAGTCAAGTCACCCCTGCACTGTTTGGTTGTTGCGTGCTGCATGCACTATACGCAGCTCCGTAGGATGCAAACACGCAACGCACCGGCAGGCGCTGTCCGGTCCAGGCCTGCAACATGCGCATGCAATTGTCCATGCTGGCAGCGGCCGCTCACCTCCGTCGTTGTCGTATCCGTCATCGCATACCTCCGCAGTCAGCAGCGTGTATTGATTAGCAAGCACGGTGGCGTTGCAGCTCTGCCACGCACCGCTGACCACCGGGCACTCGCCTGAACAGCAATCACATTTGGTGCATTGGATGGCATCAGCATCAGCATGAGCTCAGCATCAGCATCAGCATCAGCATCAGCATCATCGACATTGACAGCAAACAGCCGCGAATGCTTCATCATGGCTGCCTGTGTTTAACATTGCGCCATCCCGTCGCATCGCTCGCCTTCCTGTCTGCAGTCCTGATTGGAGCTATGCATTCGGGATTCCATGGCTATCTTGCTGAGGCTGACACTTCCCCTAGATGGGGTTCGATCGATGCTTGCAGGAAGGTACCGGTAGTCCTTATGCACGCACCTTTCTTGAATGCAAGCACACGCAGTCCGCTCCAGTCCTGAGGACCCGTGAAGTAGCCGTGCCAGTAGTTGTGCACGAGGCTGGCGTCCGTGGTGGCGTTAGAGATGGTCTGGATGTCGGGTGTCGTGGTCACGTAGCTGAATGACAGCTGTGTGTACTGCAACGGCATCGGGAGCCACCCATAGGGGTTGCTCAGCCCCACCTGCGGCACAATGTAAGGTACATGCGTAAGGTGCCTTCGTTCGGCCGGCACGCAACACACCAAGGTATGTGTGTTTGGTTTTCACGAGGTGGGTGTCTTTGGCAGGAGCGGGGTGCATGACAGTCAGCCCAGATTCATGTTTCATGCTACGCAGCACGTACCATCCCAACGCGCACGGCTGCTGCTGATGCCGTGTACAGATAAGGTGCCGAGAGGCTTCACTTCTTGGCAGTGCATTTGCATCATCACAGGTCAAGCCAGAGCACCAACCGTGTCCCTGTTTGGGTACTGCACTGCTGCCGCACAGCACCGCGTGATAACAACCGCCCGAGCTTGCACCAGAGACGGAAGCACACGCGTGCAGTGCGCACCTGCGTGAGGGCGATGAGTGAGCCTCCCTGCTTGTTCACAAAGTCCACCAGGTCGGGCTTGCGCAGGACCAGCGCGTTGTTCTGGTCGTCCGTGATGCCGCCGACTGTCTCCACCAGCGAGGATGGCACGTACACCAGCTTGACCCTGCACACGCACGCGCATGCACACACGCGCTCACTCACAATCATGCAGTCATGCATGAATGGTGCTGACATGCCACGCCTGGCACTCTGGCAGGCTGTCAAACGCGCAGCAGGACGCTGCTGGGTCGATGCAGCGGGCAGGGGCGGTGCATGTGGACGGTGCAACCACAGAGCAAAAGCACACACCAGCGTGTCACATGTAAACATGTTCAAGTGCCTGCCATGGATCCTGCAGTTGCCATGCAGGTGATGCAGCCCTGTCTGATACTTGCCTTGCGTTGCATTCAGCAGCTGAGTGCAACCCACTGCCTGCCTCCGCCCTTGCACCCGCCCTCCCAACAAGGCCCACGCGCACCAGGCATGTGTTACAGCGCTGCCCGGCCTCCTCTAGCAGACGCGCTGCCTTACCCCGTAAGGTTGACGTTCTTGATCTTGTCGACCGTATCGCAGAACGTGATGGGCTCCGAGGTGGCCTTTGCGGCGGTGTACCAGCCCATCAACGAGGTGTTGGCGCGCTGGTTGCCGTTGAGGCCTGCGGGGGCGGGTGTGGGCGATGTGGGTCACCTCAGTTTGAATTTTGAATGCCGCCCTAATGCAGTTAAAACCGCATGGCTGCACGGCGGCGCTGTGCATGGCGGCGGTAGCTGTAGCAGGCGTCGTCTGCGGCAGCTGGCAGACAGGGGTCATGGCGCATCGCTCAACTGCGCATGTTGTTAGCCAGGCACACCGTCACTGCCAGCATTGGAGGTGGAGTGGTCCCATACAGGGCCGCACTGCTCGCATTGCATCCTTGTGCAAGGTGAGTAATGCAGCAGCTTCCTACCCATGACAACGATGCCCCTGGAGGTGTTTGACGCCAGGTCCAGAGCCTTGCGGAATACATTGGAGTACAGGCTGCCACAGGCAGTTCCCTGCAAGGACAGACACATAAACAGTGAGACTTGCAGCACAAGTACAAGAGTGCCAGCATCCACCAGCATACCCAGTTGCAGGCCTGCCTGATAGTTAAACTGCAGCACTGAACAACATGAGGGGCTGCGTGTGCAGCTTGTCTCAGCACCAAATCTGCGAGCATGAGCGATCATGTGCATACGACGCGGCCAGCTTGCGTTCAGCAAGTGCAATAACGAGCAAGCAAGGTGAGCTGAGTTTGTTCGCTTATGTCGTTCTGTGCCAAAGAACTCACCGGACAGCTACATGTTGGCCGCGTTGCATGAGGGGTAAGGCGAGGAAAACGCAAAGACAGCACACAGCATGGTGATCAAGGACTCAGCATATCGCACAAGAAGATTATTCCTGACCTTACACATCATGCATCCACTTTTCGTTGTGTTCCCAGCAGCCAAACCCCAAATGTGGAGCCCCAAACGCAACGGCCAGTTCACGATGGCGAAAAAGGTGACGTTCAGCACAGCGCACTCACTGTGAGGCGTCATCTGCGTCGTCGGTGCTTATGAATACAAAGCCGCCACGCTGGCCGCCGAGCACGCTTGCAAGACCTGCAGTACCAGCATTGAGTGTGCAGTGTCAGCACGGCTTGTTGAATGAGCCGGCACGGACGTGGCGCCGCAGCAAGAAAGCCTCTCAGACTGCACAGCAAGAGGTGCTGATACATGGCAATTCAGCAGCAACCCTTGCACGATGGAGCTTGAACGCAAGGGGTCTTGCTACCATTCACCCAACACACGCCATCAGTTGCAATGTGCTGACCAGTTTCAATAGCCTAAGCGTTATGCCACAGGATTGCGCAGTGAGGAACTTTGGTTTAAAGCTGTATTAAAGTCCAGCCCACAGCTGGGTGGTAGGCCTCGCGCAGAGGCGTCGAATATGGTAAAATTTGGGGCGGCCTGGGCACCTCTCACCTCTTCGCTCCGGTAGCCCACGAGTCCTAGAGCCCGCACGCGTGGAAGTTTTGCGTTGCCACGCAGGCATACCGGCGATAACTTGAAGGCTCAACAGGACGCACAGCGCCACAACCAGGTGGTGGGCTGTTGTCCAGAAGGCTTGTGGGTGCTTGCGTGTGCCTGCGCAAGCGCCACCGCCTCGCGAACGGGGTGTGTCCATTCCAAACCGGATTGCCGTCTGAGCACCCTATGCCGCCGTCAAGCTTTTCAAGTCCTGCCAGGGGCGCATCAACCCTTGTGGTCACTGGAATCTTTGGAGGCACCCGTCACGGCAGGAGCGCTGGTTTTGTAGGATGCGCCGCGTGTGCTACACTGAAACCCGACCACTGTTTCGAAGCGAAGACGTTTATGTAAGCAAGGCGATGTGTGGAAGGATGGGCCTGGTCACTGAAGCACAATGCAGGGCACCCGCACTGTTTTGGTAGACCTTCAGGCGGTTGTAGCCGTGGTCAAGCGATGCTCTGTCGATATCGTAGTGGTGCTTCATTTACCCTCGGTACATTGTCTGAACACGCCCGGATTGAGGAACATTGACGCAGCTCGTCCCGTGCGGACCACCAAAAGTGGCCCTTCCTTCAAGCTTCGACTGAGTTTCATCAACGCGGTGGAATTGATGTATGATAATGCCTGTATGCTAGCGCTAATGGCATGGTGTCTATATGCTCTGCCTCCCTTGTGTTGGCTCAGCAGCCTTGCACTCGACCGCGTCACAACGCTGCTTCTGCGTCAGGCGAAGGGCACGGACAAGCGCAGGCTTCTTACACAACCGTGAGGAGCAAGGCCCCAGAAAAAATAGCATAGCACTCCAGTAGGAGCGATAATACGCCTGGATACCCATTTCAGAGTGCAGTGCAAGCTCTCGCAGTCAGTATTGAGTCTGTAAGCAGCCACGAGTGGTCGTCGGTACAAGCACGCAGCTCGCAGCTCGATCTATGCTCGCACATCCATCGACTGCACAGTTATCTCTAAATAAACACTTCAAAGACACGATGACAAGTATGCATGTCTGCAGGTTGCAGTGCCAAGCACGAGAAGGGGTAGCACACAGAACGTCAGACTGAACCTCTCACAGGCTCCCATTCGAAACATTTGGAACATCGAGTAAGCCAAAACAGGAAGCCAAAGCAAAGCCATAGTGCAGCGCCAATGCCTATGCCACACGAGTTAGAGGAGCTGTGGCCTACAGTGCCAAAGACACCCATAGGGGTCCGGCGCCAGGCACATCTCACACCATCCCAGCAGGAAAGGGAAGCCCAGTTCCCTCGCTCCAGTCCAACGGAAGCAAAGAAAAGCAACCAAGCGGTATGCGCTGCGAGCCGAGCCGTGCCTCCGCCTCGCTTGCATCAGGCAGGCGGTGGCAGAAGCTGCCGTATCAGTGCGGGACGCCTCTGGCATGCTGGTCCAGCCAGCGCCAGCGCCGAATTCGCTTCGCTCGCTGCTTACTTCTTGATGGGGATCTCATACCCGCCGGTGGCGTTCAGCACACGCTTGATGTCGCCGTAGATGGCAAACTGGCCGGCTGTGAGCGCGCCCACCATGACGATACGCGCGCCCAGGCCCAGGAACAGGCCCGACGGCCCCAGGTCCGCCGCCATCTTGAACAGGCGAGTCATGATGCTGCCCTCCACGCCCTTCTGCTTGTTGATCTTTGACAGCAGCGTGTCAGCGGGCTGGGAGATGATGGCCGCGCAGATACCGGCGAACAGGCCTGAAGCCAGGTTGACCGACGTGATCTGCATGCCGATACGGGTGAACCAAGCAAACAACCAGCGCGACGCCACCATCAGCATCAGACACGGTATATGGCATTTCAGTGCAGGAGACAAAGTACAGTCAGCAGCAAACTCGCAAAGCTCTTAACCGCATGCTGTCTGCCTCTCCTGGAGCTGACCCTGCCTTGCTGGCGAATCTCCCCCTGTGCCCTCTGCACTGGCCCAAGGCGCATGCTGTGGGCCGGCGCCACGCAACACGGCGTGCCGCAACCAACCCCTTGCTGCGCCATGGCAGCGTGTGGTGCGGTCAACGTACCGCAGCTTGCACACCACAAACAGGACAGCCATGGCCGCATCATAACTCACAACTGTCATAAGCCAGGCGCACATTGCCTGGCTACCTCTATGCCCCCGCCTCAACGCCGCACACACACAACAGCAACATTCCAACCCTGCGCGCACTTGCTCACCTGTCCGCTGGACAGCTTGTCCTTGGGCGTGGGCAGGTTAGCGTAGACGGTCTCCGATGCACGCTCAAACACGACGAACTTGGCCATCGTGTACGGGATCTGCTTGAACAGGATGGGGCCGAAACTGCAAGCACACGCACATGCACATGAACATGCCCAGCACGTCAGCAATGAAGCTTGAGCATAAGGCCTGCGCGGAAGGGCCGCCCCTGTGCACGCTTAAGCTGCGCAGGTGCGCTGCCACCACGCTGTGATCCTTGTGTATAAGTGTATAACATGGATAGGTGGCAGGATGCTTGAAGAGCGCCAGCGCCACCCAAGCTGAAATCCAGGTCATGTGGAAAAAGTACAGCATGCAGGCATTCGCTCATACGCCCCTGTGTGTACGCACGTGCGGTCCGCGCTGTTGGTTTGCTGGTATGCACCTCACAGGCAAACCAGGAGCGCAGACCGCACGCAATCACAGACCCCGTACCAGCAAACGAGCTTAGTTGAAGAATGCCGCACGCTGGCATCCGCCCATGCAGTCAGCGCTGCTGGTTTGCTTGTATTCACCATACAGGTCGACCAGGAGCACGGACCGCACGCAATCACAGGGAGTTGCTTCATTCCGCGGTGTGCGTGGCGCATGAACAAGCGGCACAGCTGCCACGGCCGATACCATATACCCGCCCCAGCTGCCCGCCCCGGCAGGTTGGTCCAACAACTTGATGTGGTAGCAATAGCAGGGCGAGTAGGCGAGCCCAGTTAGGGCATCGCGGTTGAGCATGGTCAGTACAACCCGCAGCCGTCCATCGCCCTTACCCTGCGTACAGGCCGCGCACTCCCTCCTCCTTGACCAGCTTGGCAAAGCCGCTGACGAGGCCGGTCGCAAATGTCGGCTGCGACACCAGGCGGATGCGCGTCGCTTCCAGCGGGCACAGCGCAATGTCAGCAAAGAACTCTGCGGTGGCCGCGGAGGCCAGGTAAATGGGGGTGCGGTAGTCGGGCGCCTTGTCAGCGCCAATCATCTCAATGTAGCGCCCCTTGAACAGCTCGTACCTGTGGCGCAACCGAGAGCGTGCATGCTTGTTTGACCGTAACCTTGCCAACCAAGACCACTCATGCTCTGCCCAAAATGAAATCCAGGGCGTTGGGTGGGCGTTACTGACACTGTGTGGTGTGTGCGCATGCAAAATGTTGTTGGCCCGTGTAATGGTTGCCTTCCCCTTGACGACGGGTATCGCGATGTGGAGCACAAGAGCCTGGACGAGCGTGTCCTCACATGCGCCCAGTGCATTAAAGGTGCTGGCGTGCGTATTCGCCAAACGCTTGCACGATCCATGCCTGCATGCGCCTGGGACCCATCACTGATCACTGCCACGGCTCAAAAGGCCAACAGCATGCATGCATGCAGACCACAGAGCCTGCACCACACACCAAGGCTGCAGGAAACGCCCGCAACGCAAGGGACCGCAGCTGAACTGCAGCACTATCACATGGCCATGCGAGGTTCGTAGCCCCTTCCCCCACTCTGACTGTCCACCTGCCGCCTCGCACTCGCGCCTCACCCTCCAAACTTGAACGCGCCCTGCAGGAAGTAACCCGCGAAGGTGGGGCCCAGGCCGGTCAGCAGTGCGCCGCTGCCCTCGGACGCAATGACCTTCTTGAACGCATCGATCATGCCCTTGTTGTACACCTCTGGTGAGAGCTGAATGCGTGTCTTGACGACATCAACAGGCGTCAAGGCCCCGTGGGTTACCTGCGCGGGGGCAAGGGCACACAGCTCCTCAGCAAAGAGCAGGGTGCAAACTGTTGGTGCCCAACAACCAGGAAGGGGTTGCACTCGAGCCAAAACTGCTGGCACTGTCCCAAGTGCTGCTTCTGCATAGCCCTGGCAGGGCAACCAGAGCGCGTGGGAGTCAGGCAAACTGCGGCTGGACGTGCAGACCGCGATGCGCGCCTGCACCGTTATCACCGATCAACACATCCGTTGACCTACTGAACAAGCCTTTCCCCAACTCCCGAAGCCACAACTTGAGCCTGCTTAGGCAGTTTCACCAACCACATACACCCATTGGTCGCTGGGCCTGCAGCCCTGCAAACCATGACGCTATATGCCACCAAGTTCCCGCCGTTATCAGCGCGTATCTCCAGCGTGCAGGTGACGCGCAACAGTCAAAACGAGCAGCAGTCAGTTCCAGCAGCTTCTCCAGTGCTACTTTGGGCTGCAACCCTGGTTCAGCTGTGATGAGTGCAAGCGCAGCTTGGAGATGCACAAATCAGGCGATGGAACGAGCATGCATTATTGCCGCACACGATTGGGTACCCAGACGGCGATGCTGACCCACAGCCAGCCAACACTCTTTATAAGTGTGCATAGCCCGAGTCAATATCCGGCAAGAGTGCAGTGTACTCTCAACACCAGCCTGACTTCGGCTGCTTTGAGCTCCGACACGGAAATCGGAATAGCCATCAAGCACGCTGCGGCAACGTGACTTACCCCGCAGCATACAGCGCCGGCGAAGGCGAAGCGAGCATACAAGTCAACACCCGTTGGCGCAGGCTTGCCAGTGACGACCTCGGCGCCAGCGGGCATGACCCGCATGGTTGAAAGCGCTGTCTGCAAAGGACTGGACATTTTGCAAGGGCGGAGTTGATACTGCGTCGGTAAAACACAGAGGTCTAGCAACGCACGGCCGCTCTTCACACAAAGTCAAAAAGTGCGAGTGCAAACGTAAAACAACTGACTTGGGCCTAACTTCACTGCATGCAAAGTCCAGGAGGCTTTTAATCCGCAATGCCGGCCTCCAAGTCGCAGGGTTGGGACCTCACAGCTCAGTAGGTACAGGCGTTGCCACAAGCCTGTGGCTTTGCTTCGTTTGCGCCACCTCCAACTTTACGCTCGCTTGCCTTAAAGGCTTGTGTCCCCACCCCCCGTAAAAGGAGCTTGCATGCAAGAACGCCAGCTTCCCCCACCGCTCCCCACGTGTTGACCACCGACGCTCCCTGTCCTTTGTCTTCCGCCTTGGAGACCTCTGCACTCCCCCAGGTATACGAGCTTGCCGTTTTCCTTCACCACTGATTACGAGGTAACGGTTTCGCGTACGCTGCCCACACTGAAGAGTGAAGGCCACCCCCCGTGATGGGCTTCGGTCAAACCAAAGCACTTGCGCTGGTGTTGACCTGGGTGGTGTGTGTGGATGCGCTCCCAGGAGTCGGTGGCTGTCGCCGCCGCGCCATATGGCGCCTTCTGTAAACAATCAATCAATCAATCAAAATCAATCAATCAATCTCACGCCCTGTACTGCATGCTTGTGTGTTGTGCATCAAGCCTGCGCACGCATCGAAATGATATGTGCATCGAATCCTGGCAAGACATGGCGCCACCTGACCTGCAAACCAGTCATGCGACGCTCAAAAGCAGTCATGCAAGCACAGGGGAACTAACATACGCCAATAAGAGATCCTGTCACGCAAGCCCTGACAATTGAGAGTTCATGCGCTTTGTGCACCTGTAAGCATAGAACAAACCCTCCAAAGTATGTGGTCACGCGTGTATCAAGAAGCGGCTCCTGTGGGGCCATGCAGTGTGCTTTCCAAGCTGCGCGTTCATGCATGGCGCAGCGCAAGCCTGCTTGCTGCATCCACGTAGTGCTGCATCTTGCTGGTACCTCAGGCATATCAGCGCAGCATCTGTGTACTACATGCCTTGTATTGTAGGCCTTGTATTGCTGAGCCTTATCTTGCGTTGCCCGCCTGAGCCGCCTGCTGTGACCAATGCGCTCCTGCTGGTGGAGCGTAAGTTTTGCTGCGATTACGCGCCGGGTGGCCAGCGTGCCCGTGCCGCCGCTCAACACGTCGCCCTAGCTGCTCTCCTCCAGGGCCAGGGCTTTGTGGTGCGCCACGTACCTCTTCTCTTTGGGGTCTCGGGCACCGTCTACGCGTCTACCCTCTCGCTGATGGTCTCCCACCTGGGCCTGTTGCACCGACAGGCGAGTGCAACCTGCGCTTCCATTCATTCTCATGCCGTGCGCTCCCCCTCTTCTGTGTTTGCTGCTAAGCGTTTCATGGAGCACGAGCACGCTTCCGGCGCTGCTGACGTTGTGTGATGGCCCCCCTCCCTCCTTGCATGTGGTCTCGCAGTAGGGTGCTGCATTTCATGCGGCCCCTTCCTCAATGCTTACACAGTGTGCGCCGTGCGCCCTGTGTAGCCACTTTACTTCACTTTACTGAGCACACCCCAATGAATAGCAGAATGCACAGGACACAACCAACAAGCGGCAAAAGTCCAGCAGCATGGATTGGGCGCAGAGGTTGCAGCTCGTGCAGGGGTGGTGTGCACTGTGCACTTGGCTGGTTGTCGGCTGGCGCTGCACTAAGCGCAACTTCCGGTCCATCACGGGCATCGGCTTGCGTTTCCGTGTTGGCAAGGCATGGCAGGCATCGGTAGTGTCGCGTCATTTGCCCCGCCACAACCAAGGCATGCACGTGATGCCTGTGCCATAGCTTTGCCAAGCAGGAGACGCTGTGGCCCCCTCGTCCAACTTGCGGGCGGGCGGGGCAGCCTGAGAGGATCATGCCTTGGCAGGCGCTGAAGCTGCGCAAACGGCGCTTGCCTGGCAGAAGTAGGCTCAACTGCCGCCATCACAACGCATCATGCGCGCCTGCTGGAGGTGTGGAATGCGCAGTGGTATTGCAACACGAGGAAAAGCACTGAACAGCAAGGACGGCAGAATGCACGTGTGCGTGGGAGATGGGGACACCCAGGGAGGAAATGGGGCCTGCATTTTTGCACACTCGCGCGCCAGGAGTGACGCACGAGATGGGGATGCACGAGGGAGAGGCGGTGCATGCAGCCACCCATGCCATGTGACATGCAGGGTGCAGAGCTGCAGGTGGAGCTGGGGAGTTATGGCGCTCAGGCAACACAGGGACTCCAAGAACTTCATGCACTCAGGAACTGAGGATGTCAGAACCGGGAGTCACAGGAGAGAGCGGGTGGGCGGTCGGCGCAAGGATTGGCGGTACACGGGCAAGACTTCAGCGTGCGCTTGAGCCTGAGGCATGAATTTGTGGCTGTCACGATGGTAGCATCAGTCACTTCCAAGCCACGCGTGCAACAGAATTCCGGGATTGCGTGAAAAGGAGCCGGCAGAGTGATAAGACACGTGAAGCACGGATCATCGCATCTGGACTACGGCGGGTAGGGGGCCTCTTTGAACTGAGTGTATTCGCGGTTTCAGGCTTGAAACAACCCAGGCAGGATTGCACGGGCCTTGAATGCGGTATGCGTGTTCATGGCTCGAACACGAGGAATGGCGAGGTGGAAGCACCGGACGAAATAAGAATGGCGAGCAAGGATCAGCGATGATGAGTGGCAGCGCGGTGCATGCGTCATGCGACCATAACATAAAACAGGGTCGCTTGGTGCTTCTCCGCTCAGTTGGGGGCAGTCTGTTGTCCTGAACGACTGCTGAACATTCACCGTTATGATAGCTTCATAGCGGTACAGGTACTGGCCATACACGCATTGCGCACTGCACTCACACCCGCAGTAAATCAGTAATGTCTTTGACGCCTGGACGACACACCGGCGAAGTAAGAAGCTATGACTCTATGAGCATTACGTACAGGAATTCACATTGGTGCCAGGCCACTGAAAACGTAAAACCCAGAAACATGCAGCACCGCTGGAACGTAGCGGTGACAATGTGCCGGCACGGCTCAACACACATGGATGCCTATCAAGCGCACGTCAATCACAAGGCAGAGCTGCAAGCGGACACAAAGCGGACAATGCATTGCGTCACGCTGCGCCAGCTCCGTTCATTGCTGGCGACAGCACAGCAGCGGACACACACAGTCTGTCCTGTGCTGACCCGTGCGTGTGCACATCAACAATACACTTGGGGTACGCTTACAGTACGCTTGCAAGCGGCTGGTACGCAGCGCCCCGGATCCATGTGGCTATGGGCCTGCCGCCATGCCACCCACCATCCGCGGAGCGGCGAGAACACGAGGCCTCCGGCAGCAACAGAGCGCTACCACAGGCGGCAGTGCCTGCCACCGGCCTCCTCCTCGTCCTCTTACTCCTGCCGCCCGCCCGCTCATCAACACTGTTAGCTGCTGTCAGCAGCGCGGGGCAGGCGGTGCCTCAGCCCCTCCCCAGGCTGCGCCTGGACGCGCAGGAAGGTGTAGCGCGTGCAGCACCCCCCGGAGTACATCAGGTCGGAGCGGTACACCGGCGCGTACCCCAGGGATGCCTGCGGTACAGGGCACAAGGGCAGGGTGTGTTGTTGAGTCATTCACCAGTATCAGCCCTGCGAACACTCACACACGTGCACGACACGGGGACTGCCGATTGGGCAAGCATTGCACAACGCACTCCACGACATGTGTTAGCTTCTCAGCACTGATATGGCATCATACCAGCACATGGATGCAGAAAAGTATGTTCATCAGCAGGCATTGATATTGGCCTGCCCGGCAGGCGCCCTGGCCGCCCCCAACCCAATCTCCATCCGCGCCCGTCCCCAGCTGCAGCCGCAGCAGTCCCGTTGCCGTTTCCCCAGCCGCACCACACCCACCATGTGATAAAAGAGGAGCGCCATGTCACGGACATTCTTCGGCCCATTTGGGTATCCGCCCTGGAAGCCAAATTGCATGCCGACAATCACCTGCGGGTAGTTGTGAATGCCACATTACATACGCGCAATCAATTGGGGCTTCGGGTTTGAACTGACCCGAAAGGCCTGATTCCTGAAGGTGCATGGGTCGGTGAGTAGGGTGGCAGCGGGACAGGATGCCGCCTGCTCTCGCGCTACAGTGCACACCCCGGATGCTTCCATGACCTCACTTGCTTGCCTCCGTATCTTTAGTGAATGCCTGTGCCGCTCACAGCACCACATGCTTGGCACCTCACGCTTGCTCCTACCGCTAGGCAGCAGCAGTCAGCCATGCATGTAGGAACGCCACGCCTGTAATGGTGCGCCGTCGCCTTCAGGTTGCCCATTAATCCATTATGCATGCATGGCAACCCCGCCAGCCGCGTACACTGCTGAGCTGCCGACGGGATGGCTGCCCGGCTGCAGCTGCATGGGCTCGTGCACCAAAACCCGCGCGCGCACCTGATTCTGGGAATCAACATATAATTATTCAATGCCCATGCTCAATCAATGCCCATAGCAGCCCAACGCAATGGCGATGGGCTGCTGTGTTGCAGCATGGGATGCGTTTAAGAGCAATGTGCGCAGATGCCATGCGGGTCATGCGATGTAATGTATCTAGGTGCGCACCTGCGCCGGCAGCCTGTGTGGCGGTACGGAGGCCAGCGATGCCAGGATCTGCGGCTCCATACCGTCCGGGGCCTCGATGCGCAGTACAGCCACCGGCGGCTGCGCCGCGCCATGCTGATGGTGGCCCAGCTGCTCCATCACCTGCGCGCAGGGCGGGCGTACCGCATGTGTACGCACGCGCATTCTTGCATGCGTGGGCTGGTCATGGACGATGGGTCCGATACATGCCTGAGGTAGCCAATGAGGTAGCCAAGCGCAGGACGATGCCAAGTACTGAATGGAAGCAGGCTGATGCCATGCACACCCCAGTCCGTTCAGGAGGTGGGAGGAAACGCAGCGGGTGCATGAAGTCATAGGCAGCCCTTGTACAGGCAGGCCTGGGACAGCCAGGCCCTGCCCTCTTCCCATCCTCGCACCTGCAGCCACGTCCGCTTGTCGCCATCAAGCTCTGTTTCTGGAACCTCCGCGCGGATGCAAAGCTTATGGAAGAAGTGTCGCTTCTCCCCATCCAAGCTCTTAGCGTCCGTTGTACAGTCGAACGTATGCACAGCGCAGTTTGTGTTGTTGAGCATAAAGGTCTCGAACCTGCAGTGACAAACCGGCGGGAACCACGCCGCAAGCAACACAGTGCCGCCATGAAAACCTAGCCCGAGCAAGCGCGCAATAGCATACCAACGGATTGCCTGCTGACTGACACGTAGACAAGCCCCAATTACACGCAACACACGACAGCCGGTAAGGGTTCGTTCCTTGCGTCGCGGTATGTCAACCCACTCACACCAGGTCCTCTTGAACACCGTGCGTGTAGATAAGGCACGGCGGTCCAGAGGGGTCAGGCTCCTGCCCCGGCAGAGGGTGGTTGGCGAATACGGAGAGGTCCGAGAGGTCGCACAGGAACTTGCCGCGCTCACCGACCCCTGGATTCACATATGCGTACGGCTTGAGCTTCACACCGTTCGGGCAGTGCACTACTGTTGTAAACAAGTTGAACCGCTGAAAGTCCAGCTCTTTGTCATAGAGTTCCTCCTTTGAAAGCTGGGGTGCCAGCGACCCCAGCAGCTTCGAGGTGAAGTAAAACAGACGTTCCACGTTGTCCCGTCCGTATTCGCCCTCATACAGGGCAACCTGGCTGTATGGGTGCACATGCGGGACGCTGGCAGGCCCACCGCCGGGACCTTCCTGTATTTCAGCTCTCAGCTGCCTGCCTGCTTGCTCGGCTGAGGATGATTGGAGGTTTTCACTGCGCATGCACCCAACGTGCAGCAGCAGCAACAACACAGTTATGTGCAAGGTGTGTAGCATTTTTAAAGCGGATCCGTGCTAAGAATAGCTGAAAGCTGATTGCACACCTCTTGCTTGCTTTTGGTTCCTCCAGCAGTTGAGCCCATACAAGCCAAATTGCAATCGGCACAAATTTGCTCACCCGCATAGCTTAGGGCGCGTTCACCCCTTTTATCGCGATTAAAAGCGAACCCTCAGTTCACATGGCCCTGGCTCTTGTCACATAGTTTTCTGTTGTTTTGTTGGCTTCTGTTCAACCGGACCGAGAGACTCGAACAGGCCATTCCTGTGGGCGCTCACTGTCGGCACCCCCGTTGCTTCGTTATGTGCGTGACAAGCAGCCCCATTTTTTTCTTCGAGGTATCAAAACTGCCGCGGCTTTAGGACTGGCGCGGCCGGGAACGGTGGGCGGAGGCCAGCACACAGCTCGGACTCAGGTTGAGGTCTTTACCACCACTTACCAGTTACAGGATACGCCATAGCAACTGGCGTTTTTTTGGCATGGCAAGCTGCTGGATGCGCACGCGCACGGTTGCCTCAATAACAGGCAGAACATGTAACGGGCAGAACACGCTACAACACATCTGCTCTGCTCTATATCAGGCTGCTTTGCGACACATAGTTTGAGAGTCTTATAACCCAGCTGTTGGGTAAATAGGAGGCACTACATTTGTATAAAAGACACCCTCAGCTGTTGGAGGCTTGACGCGCCTGCACTGGCCATCCGCGCATCCGCAAATACGTTGCACACTGTTGCGCCGTTGGTATTCGACCCAGGTCAACGCATGCAGACCCACGTCAACCAATGCAGAACCAACGACTGCACTGCAAGGCGGTTTCTGACGGGACGTACGATCTCACGGGCTGCACTTTGTTGCAGCAGTCCGCTGGGTGACACCAGGGGTGGTGACCCTCCTTCCTGCGCTCCTTGCTCCAAGTGCAGGGTGTTGGTCAAGCCAGGGCTTAGTGGTCAGGAGTCGTGCAATACTCCCTTGTTCGTGACACACACGCACGCATGCGCATGGCTGGATGCAGCATCAAAATAAGCGCGAATACAGGAAGTGCATGCAAAAAAGTGCGCCAAGTGTGCGCGCGTGCGTGTGCACGAGTGGGTTCATTGATGGAGACACGCTTGTGGTGCATGGGGGATAATTTAAACCCGGGCGCCCGCTGCCAGGACGCTGTTTGGACACATTGCTACCGTTGCGGCGCCCTGGTTGTCAGGGGCTCAGTTCAGCCGCTGGCGCTGCGTGGACGTAAGCATGCGCGCATACCGTATACCGAATGTGGCTGCATGTGTGCGCATAGGGGGCAAGGGTTAGCCGCCAGCATGGTGTTGTCGTCGTCATCGCAGCGCTTGAGCGCGGCTGTGTTGTGCAGCGCTATGCGCCAACAGCAGTGTGTGTATTTGTTTGTGCAACATTCGTTCCAATTTGGGGAGGACAATAAGAGCAGGCAGCACAAACCCATGCATGGCGGCACAAGCCCACAGCACCTCCTGATTCCCTCCCGCCATGGCAGAACTGATTGTTTGCACGTAGCGAGCGGTGCCAGGCGGCCAGGTGATCACTGCTGCCTTGTCGAGAATGGCACGCAACAAAGACAGGCCGCCGGCGCAAATGATACGCTGAAGAGCACACAGGAAAGCGGTACGCCACATCCTGACAAGGTGCCCGCAATGCGTGTCACTTAGTCACGTGCAGAGGCAGCCGTGCTGTCTACCCCTCAATGGTACCCCCACACCCAAAGGCACACCATGCGCATGTGAAATGACATAACGCCTGCCCACCCCCCAAAGCATGGCACGCTGCGCGTGGTATTGCAGCACGCGTGGCAGCAGCCATGCATGCCCTACACAGGCCGCCTTGGGCAGCGCTGTTTGCGCGTGTGACCAGCAGGACCACAAGCTCCTTGTTGGCCATGCATGTGGACGCCAGAACGCATGGCTAAAATGGTCGAGCAAACTGTAATTGCATCGACCCGCCCAAGAAGACCAAAATTGCATAGGGAGTTCACTGTGCGCAGGGCAACTGGATGAGAGGTGAAGCCGGGAGGACCCCCGCAGCAAGCATGGCAGCGTACGCGTGGGGGGGTATCCTCCCAGCCCAGCCCCACCAGCCCAACCTAGTACGGCTCATTTTGACTGTGAGATCAACAGGTGAGGCGCATCGCGTGCAGCGTCGCACGTTCTTGCCGTAGCCGCAAATCACTGCATGACCTTGACAAAGCGCAGTCCGGCCACAGCGGAACAGTGGGCTGCGTCACCGCGGCGGCCGTGATGCCGCCGCCACAGGACCTGATTAAACATGCATCAACCTAGCCGACCCCTAGACGATCCCGTACAGGCGCAGCGCGGGTGAGGAGTTGTCCAAGCGTGCAGCCATAGTGATCGATCATACACGAGGCCTCCGCTCGCGCGAATCGCAAACACACGGAAGCTATGATCCATATGCTACCGGATGCACACCCATGGCACACCCAGGAAGACAGGCACGTGCCAGGTGAACGCTATCGTGCACACACACGCATTGCATGGCCCCACGGGAACCATATATTTCTCAACACACGCATTGGGCAGTTCAAACTCCAAGCTGCCATTACTGGAAGGTGTAACGAAAGGCAGTTCCGATTCAGCAACCAGCTCGCACAGGGACGCAAATCAAGGTAAAAAACGCTATGGGGGGCCCCGTGTAGAAGGGGTGTACAGGTGGAAGCACGCAGTTTGTTGCGTTTAGGTCGATGCGGAAAGCGATCGCCCCAGGATGCAGAGAGCAGTGTTTGGGCGAAGCACGTCGATCAGCTAGCAAGAAAGTCCTGCAGGCGTTGGCTCAGCATTGCTAGCTCCACATTGGGAGGCCACGTTGATACAAATTCGGCTGACAGCGCCACGGCCCTCAGGCCTGCACGTTCACACCGACACGCTGCCGCTTGGCTGCAGGCAGGGGGCCGTTGCTGCCGCCCCCCGCGCCGCCGCTGCCGCCTGCTCCCCCCAGCGCCGCAGCGGCGCGCCGCTTGCCGACGCCAGAAGCTGTGTTTGCGGCCGCTGCAGGCTCACCCACAGCAGCCAGCGCACCAAGCTCCAGCTGCGCCGAGGCAGGATGCACGCTGCTGGGGTGGACGCCTTCCCCGGCATTAGCATGCAGCCCTGCAGCGCCACCGCTGCCACCCATCAGCGCAGCGAGCGCGGCCAGCGTGGCCACACCCCCGCTGTTGTGTGTGTGAATGGGCTTTCCCGACAGCCGCCCCGCGGACCGCGCAGCGCCTTCTTCCTCCAATCCCGCGTCTCCCGTTGCCGCATCGGGGCCGGAGTCTGCGCCGCCTGGGGCAAGGAGCGTGGGCGGCAGCAGGCCGCCGCCACCGCCACCGCCTGCCGCCGCTGCCGCACTCGCCACCCACATCATGGTCGGGTCGAGGCCGGCCGCAGAGGCGGCGGCTGACATGGCCATGAGGTCTACGGGGGTTGCGCCCGGCAGCCGGCAGCCGGAAGGCAGAGCGCCGGGAGGCAGGGCCATGCCGCCCACATTGCCCATCGCCAGGGCTTGCATGATCTGGTGGACGTTGTGGGGCACGCCGAGCCCCAGCAGTGACGCCGAAACTACCGGCGGGACGCTGCCACCCGCCGCTAGGTGCGCAGCAGCCGCAGATGGACCCGATAGTAGCGGCAGCGGCACAGCGCGCGGCTGGCCGTATGGGCCGCCGCCGCCAGCGCTTGCAGCGGCCGCCAACGCAGCGGCTGTGCCGCCGGGCGCCGTCCCTTGCAGCAGACCCGTGTTGGGCGGCGTCGGGGCAGGCGAGGTGGTGGTGGGCGGCGCGGGCGCGCGTCCCCTCACGTCCTTGCGCGGCTTGACACCGGCCTGGCGCTGCTTGTACTCTGTCTTGAAGTTGGCCTGACGCAGCTTCTTGATGGTGTCGTCAATCTGCTTGTTGGGGTCGCGGTAGATGTCGGCGCGCACCTTGAGCAGCACCTTGAGCGTGGCCTGAGCAGGTAGGGTGGTATGGGGATCAGCACAAGACAACTCACAACCCACTTATAATGCATACTTGTAAGTTGTAACATTCGTAAGGGAGGGAGCATCAACAAAACACGAGGGGAGGGGGGGGGGGCAGCCAGCCAGCCAACAACGCACGCGTTACAGGTGACGCGGCAGACCGGTGGCACAGGTGTGTGTCAGGGCAATCATCCAATCACCCCACCACCCACCTCACACTCCTCGACCCTCTCCTGGTTGCCGGTCACGACCGCAACGTCCTTGCTCTCCTGGAACGTCTGAGCCAGGTTCTCAAGCGACTGCAGCTTGCGCCACGGCCACCTGGGCGCATGAACAACAAGTACCACCAACGCAGCGGCCGTCACATGGATGAGGTGCTGCCCAAAACAGGAACGCCGTATCTGTGACGCCAGCACCCTCGCCAAGGCCTCACAGCATGCGGCAGCCACACGCAGCGTCCACCACCACCACCGTCACCGCTGTGGATGCATGACAGCCAACCCAGGATGCTAATGTGCATGTGCCCTGGTCGGTTCACACAGGTCACGGTATCCCCAGCGGATAGCTAGCACCCACCTGTATATCCCCAGCAGGCGGTTGCACTTCTTAAACGCAGTCACACCGATGTTGAACTTGGCAGCCGCCTCATTGATCGGGAGATGATACATCTGCGCATCACGCGCGACGGCACCAGCACGTACACAAGTGCGGTTCAGCGGTGCCCACAGCGTGCATGGCTCTGCCAGGCCGCATGTCGGGGGAGGGCAACCACCTGCTGTCCGCACGTGCTTAAACAGAGTCATCAAGCAGTGCTTTCATGAATCCGTAACGGTGGACCACTGACCCAACCATGCATTGGGCACCATGCACAGACCAAATTCAACGCCTGGGCGGGACAATCAGCAGCGTACAGGTGGGGAGAGAGACATCAGCTGGACCAGCGATGAGTAGCGAGTGATGAAAGGAGACTTGAGCGAGCCCCATGGGTGTACACAAGTTGAATGAGATGAGTGAGATGCGTGAGATGAGTCATATCGTGTATGATGGCATGATGAGTGATGCAAGGAGTGTGTTATGTTATGTTACATCAGGAGCGTGTTGGCCACACGGCCCATGCTCCCCCCAGATGGCGACCAGGCAAGCAGAAGGGGGTCGCCAAGCTATGCAAATGGTGTGCAAGAGGGCCGCAGTACATCAGCATAAGCATCATGCATTGCCACAAGCAGTTGAGTGCAGCACATCGCAAACACCAGCAGCAATGCACGCCCACAAGGGGTTAGTGTGGTGTATCCGCATCGTGCAGGGTTGCATAATACAGTTCATTGATGTACATAGCAACCATGTGTCCATCTGAGTGGTTCAACAACTCAAGGAGTGTGGGGCGGGGGCTCGCTCTCACCTTCTCCAGCTGCGTCTTGGTGATCTCCGACACCATGTGTGGGCGGCCCATGCGTCGGCGCGACGAGCCGCGCCGGCCGCCCGAGTCGCGGCCCTCGCCGCTGCCGCCCCCGCCGCCGCCGGAGGACTCGCCGCCACTGTCGCCGCCGCCGTCACTGTCCCCCTCCTCCCCGTCATCACACCGGTCGTCCCCATTCTCGCCACCCTCTGAGTCGAAGCCGTCCCCGGCAGCGTCCGAGTCGTCCTCGGCGGTGTGCGTGCCGGTGCTGCCTCCGGTACCAACAGCAGCGCCAGCAGCAGCTCTGCCGTCCTCCTTTGGGTTAGACGAGGACGTAAGCTTGAGCACAGCAGCCTGTTGCAAAGCAGGCTGCGGCTGCCGCAGCGGCTGAGGCTGGGAAGGCTGCGGGTGCAGCGGCTGCTGATGGATGCTAGCAGCAGCTGGGGCTGCTGCTGCTGCGGCCGTGGCGTCTGCGGGACCATTCCCATCCGCCGCACCTTCAGGGCTCCCCCGGCCGCTGGCAGCGCCGGCCTTGCCATCGCCGCCAGGCAGCGGCGGCTTGCTGAGGTTGGATACGCGCCCACCCGCACCGTCACCCTTTGCCTTCGCTGTCACCACCTTCAAGCCCGTAATGTCACCTTTGCCGACCACCGCGCCGGCACCGCCGATGCTGCTAATGCCCGCACCCTCCAGCCCACCGCCCGCGCCCGCACCACCTGCGCCGCCGGCGCGCCCTCGCGACGGCGCCGCCGCAGCGGCATTGCTGCCGTTGCCGGCAGCTGCCCCCGGTAGCCCATACGGGAAGGCCGGAGACCACTCGGGCAAGCCTGAAAACCCGGCGCTGACGCCAAGGTGCTGTCGCAGGCCGGGGCCCTCCGGCCCGCCCGCTGCCGCTGCCAGCGCCGCGGGATGCATGAGGTGCATGGTGTGGGGCATACTCGGTAGATGCAAGTGTGTATGAGGGTGCGGGTGCGGGTGCGGGTGCGGGTGCAGGCCCGGTGGTGGGAGGTGCGGGCGGAACATGAGCGGGTGGGGCATACCGGGCATGCCGAGCGGCGCCAGCCCAAGGTGCTGCAGCAGCAGCGCCTGCTGGTGCGCTGCCAGCTCTTGCTCCATGAGCATGGCAGCCAGGTGCTGCGATGCCACGCTCGGGCCCGACACCGCCATGCCAGCGTGGCCGGCGAGCGCGTCAGCGTCGACGTGGGCGCTGTCCTGGTTGGTCGGCGCGGCCCCGGGCTCGTTGTCGAGCTGGCCGGCTGCTGCGGCGTCCGCCAAAACGTCCAGGCAGCCCAGGCCGTTGGTGTCCGCATCGCTGTCGTTGCCGCCATCCTCGTTCGGTGCAGCCTGGTTGCCGTTCTGGTCGCGGAAACTGCTGGCAGGCACGTGTGCGGGTGCTGCGGAGAGGCGGGAAGGCGCAATGGCTGTGGGGGCAGCGGGTGCCGGTCGCTTGGTGCCGCCGCCGCCGCCTGCGGCAGTGATGGGCTCCGCGCCTAGCGCTGCCGCCGCAGCAGGCTGGTTGGAGGCTGAGGGGTGTCTGGGGGCAGCAGGGGGCCGGGGCTTGGCCCGCTGCTGCACGCCGGCAGCGGCGTCACGCTGCTCCGGACTGGCATCCATCACGCCCTCCATGAGGGGGTCACCACCGCTGGTGGCGATCGCCGCCAGCAGCTCCAGCTGGGAGCTGCCAGCCCTCTCCACCTGCTGCTGCTCCACCGGCAGCTGCTGCTGCTGCTGCACAGGAGGCAGCGTCGGCGCTGCGGACCTGCCTGGCCCGCCGCCACGTGCTGGCGGGGCTGCGGGTGCCACAGCAGAGCCACTGGCGGCTGCAGCCACAACGCTCGCTGCGGCTGTGGGTGGCCTGCCTCGCCTGTTCGAGGTCTGCACCTGCTGCTGCAGTGGCTGCTGCTTCTGCTGCTGCTGTCCGGGCTCGTCCGCTCCGCTCGCTAGCCCCTCCGCCCCTGTTGCCTGCTGCAGCTGTGCGTCTGCCTGCTGCGGTGCCTTGCCAGGGCCACCAGCCCGCTGCTGCTGCTGCTGCTGGGGGGCCGGCAGCAGCACCGGTGGCGGTTGGTCGGCGGGCTGCTGTTGGCTGGGCGCGGCGTTGAGGTTGAGGGCAGCTGCAGGATGTGCGCCGGAGGACGGGGAGGGTTGGGACACCAGTGACGCCAGTGCGTTTAGCGCTACGTTGATGTTTGGCAGCGGGATGTTGCCCACGATGGAAGCGCTCACCGCTGCGTTCGCCATCTGTATCGCCTGCCGCGCAGCGCGCTGCTGCTGCTGCTGCTGCTGCCCCATCTGCAGCGGGGTCAGCCGCGGCGCGTCCCCGGGCTGCTGCTGCTGCTGCTGCTGCACTGCAGGAGCCGCCAGCGCGGCAGGCGGCGCCTGCTGCGGTGCAGGCGCCTGCGCTGCATGCTGCTGCAGCTGCTGCTGCTGCTGCTTCGTCCCACCCGCACGGCGGTCCTTCAGCGGAGCCTCAGGCTCCTCGTCGCCCGCCCGCAAAGGCGCCTTGCGCTTGCGCTTGCCCAGCGCTACCGCAGGCGGCGGGGCAGCGGCAGCACCTTCTGCAGCAGCGGTAGTGCCATTGCCGTCGGGACCGCCCGCTGCCTCCTGCGCTATCGCAGCCGCCACAGTCGCTAGTGGCAACAGCGCCGCAGCTGTGGCACCGTCGGCTGAGCTGGGTGCAGTTGCAGTTGCAGCAGCAGCAAGAGGGGCGCTCATGGCATCAGCAGTGACTTCGTCGGCGATGGCGTCGGCCACAGGAACGGTAACAGCAGCTTGGTTTCGGTCTTCTTTGGTGCCCTCCAGCACTGCACCCTCCACCTCAGCGACACCCACGTCCGGCTCGTGGGCTAGCAAGTCTGCCATGTTGGCGAGGCTTTCCAGCGCCGTCATTTCGCCGGGGTCAAGCGGGGACCAGGCTCGTGCCGGCCCGCCGCCAGATGCGCTGCTAGCGCCGCCCGTGAAGCCGCCACCGCCGCCGCCTGCGCTGCCGCCTGCGCTGATGCCGCCGGCCATGGCGCCGAGGAAGGCGCCGGCGCTACCGCTGCCGAGCTTGCTGAGGCTACCACCAGTGCCGCCGCGCAGCGCCCCGGCGCGCAGGCCTGAGCGGCGCAGCTTCTTGATGGTCTCATCGATGGCCACGTTGGGGTCCTGGTAGATGGCCTCCCGCTCGTCACGCAGCACTTGCAGCGTCGCCTGCAGCAGCACCGGCCCGCCAGCAGCAGCGTTAGTACAACACACTGAATACCGGTAAACCAATGACACTAAGACACTGCTTGCAGCAGCGGGAGAATGTGCGTTGTTGAAAGCACGTACGCGTGGAGGACATGGATGTTGCCACTTGCCACCCAAGGTAGTCTCTGCTGCCCCCGCAACGCGTCGGACCGACCTCTCTGCCTTGCCCACTCCCCTCCCTGCCTCCCTCCCTATTGGCTGGCACACGCCTCCAATCCTGCCGCCCCCCATTCACTCCCCGTTCCCATGCAACCCTCTTCCATGAACCCCTGCCCCGTTTTCTGTGCGCCCCTGTCCCCCTCTGCCTCTACACAACACCAACACACACGCGAACACGCTCTTATATAACTCGGTTAGGCCAGGCATCCCTGGCTTTCTTGCCCACACGCGCACATGACAATCACACTGCATAGCCCTTTGGGCGCCTCGTTCTGGCTCGACGCTCCCACCTTGCGTCGCGCATTTGGCACGGCGCGCTCACCCACCCACAGCCCGTCCCCCTCCCCCCCCCCTGTCGCACTCCCACCTTGCACCAGGCGATGCTGCTGTCCGCAGCCTGCTCCTCTGCCTGCGCCAGCAGCGTGTTGACGCTGGCGATGAGCGACTCCACCGCCTGGATCTTGCGCGAGGGCCAGCGGTGGATGTTGAGCTTGCGCGAGTGGCGCTTGAGCGCGGTCTCGCTGATGCCAATCTCGCGCGCCGCCTCCTTGCTGGGCAGGTGGTACCACTGCGGGGGCGCGGGGCGGGGCGGGGGGAAAGGGGAGGAGGGAGGGCAAGCAGTCAGCGTCAAATATCTTGAAATGAGCAGCCCGAATGACCGGTATCGGTTTGTGAGAGGCAGGCGCTATGGATGGGCAGAGCGGCGAAGCGCACAGGCAAGGCGTCGCAAAACGGAGATGATGCAATCATGCTTGGGATGACACACACCCAGGTTTTGAAGCTGCTGCAAGCCACAGGCCAACCCGATGCTTGACATGTTCCCCGTGTCCCCTGTCCCCTGCCCTCTGCTTTGTCTACCGCTCAACAGCTCAGCCTCACTTAGCTCACCTTCTGCAGCAGCTCCCGGGTGACCTCCATCTCATCCCCGGCGCGCACCACAACCACCATTGTCCTTTCCCCACCGGCACCACCAACGCCGTGCTCGCGGCTGCTGCTAGCACCGCCGCCGCCGGCCTTGCGCCGCCGCGCCGCCTTGCGGGCCGCCGAGTTGGCGCCATGTGCGCCGCCGCCGCTGCGGCCGCCACCGTTTTCGTCGTCGTCTTCGTCACCATCACCCTCCTCTGAGTCATCTTCATCCTCATGCAGGTCATCATCCGCGCCAAAATCGGTCTCGTCCACCTCACCATCCTCAGCGTCATGCTGATGACGAGGATGCTGCCGATCATGGTTGTGGTGCGCGAGGTGGTTTGCATGGTGGGGCCCGTCACCTGCTGGATGCGAGCTTGCACCCTTGCCGCTGCGTCCATGCAGCCGGCCATGCGATGCGTGCCCGTCGCTTACGCCGCCGTCGCCACCTGCATCTGCTCCGGCAGCGGTAGCAGCCAGTCCTGGACCAGGATTGTGATTTTCGCCTTGCGGATGCTTCAGCATGGCTGCAGCGGCGCCTGCCGCATGCGCCTCGGGCATACCGTCGGCCGGCAAGCCAGCAGCAGCGCCAAACATGCCCGCCGCCGCTGCCGCAGATGCCGCTGCAGCGCCTTGCGATGACAACAGCGGCGCATGCGGCGGAGGGAGCGGCGGCTTTGCCAGTAGCCTTGTCATGCCCGGGGGGTGATGCGGACGCTGCAGTGGCATGAGATGCATGAGGCCGTGTGCAGGGACGGATGCCGCCGGCCCAACAAGCGCATGGTGTACATGTGGGGCCGGCGGCGGCAGTTGATCCAATCCATCGTCCGGGGGCATATCTGAGTCGCCACCCGGGAGCGCCTCTTCACACTGCAGCCCATCAGCATCCTCGTCCATGGATCCTTCCTCCTCCTTCTCCTCCTCTGCCTGCCCCTGCCCCTCTATGACGTCATGCGGAGCATTGCGAGCTGCATTGTCCTGATGCTGGCCACCATCTGCATGGGCTCCCGCGCTAATGGTCTGCAACAGCGCTCCGGAACCGGCGGTCTCCCCAGCTCTGACGGGGACGCCCTCGGCCAGCGTGGTAGGCATGACGGTGTCTGCGGCCTCCCCTGGTTGTGCGCCGGTCTCGCCACGGCCCCGGCGGGCCTGCCGCCGGCCGAGTGCGGCCTGCAGCGGCGGCGAAGGCAGCGGCAGCTGCGCTAGCCAGGCCGGCGGGAGGGGCCCCTCGGGGCCCGCTGTGCCAGTGGCGGCAGCCAGCGCAGTGGCAGCAGCCAGCGCTGCGGAGACGCCTCCAGCGCTGCTGTTGCCGTCCGCGCTTGCCGTCCGCGGCAGGTCCGTGCGCGCGGCTGCGCGCCCCTTGGCGTGGTGGCCTGGCGGCAGCGGCGCTGACGCGGTGCTCAGCAGCGCGGGCAGCGGTTGTGTGGTGGCGCCGCCAGAGGTCACACTAGTGGGCCCTGTGGCCGCCGCCGCCGCTTGCGCCTGCGCCATGAGAACCTCCACCGGCACCCCGATGGCGGCCGCTGCCATCTCCAATGGGTGATGGGGAAAGCCGGGTGGTGCTTTCCCCAGCTTGCCGTCGGTGTCCGCACCAGCGCCGTTCATGGCCATCCACATGCCCCAGTCACGCATTCCCGGGTGCATCCCGGGCGGCCCAAACGGCGGCATGGCCATGGGTATTCCGGGCGCAACAGCTGCACGGCCATGCATCAGCATGTGATGAGGCATCGACATCGGCATGGGCCTCAGCGGCATTCCCATAGACATTGCCATGGACATGGACATAGGGAACGGCACACCCATGGGGGGCATGGGGGGAAGGGGAAAGGGGACACCGGGTGCGGGGTGCGGCGGCTGCAGCGCGCGGGATGCCCCCAGGATGTCTCCGTGCATGGGCAGGCTCTGAGCACGCGGCAGCGCTGGCGCCGTGTCGTCCTCGCGAGGCGGTGCGATGTCTGACTCAGCGGGTTGCGCCTGGGAAGATCCCACTCGCCGCAGCGTGTCGCCAGCGGCGGCCTCCGCCTGTTGCTGCTCCTGCTCCTCCCCGCTTTGATCCATGGCCGCCACCTGCTGTGGTGGCGGCATTGGCAGCGGCGGCGGCATCGGCAGTGGCCGAAGTGGCGAAGATGGCGCCGGTGGCGCCTGAAGCTCATGCTTGACGTCATGCGCTGCTTGCTCATCCTGTTGCTTGGCCTGCACCGGCGGTTGCAAAGGGTCACGGTCGCCCTCGCCCTCGCCACCGCCGACGTCGGCAGCACCGGGCTGCGAAACCACTTCCACGGGCTGCTGCTGGGCTCCAGAACCAGGGCCGCCGCCCTCGCTGGCGTCGCCCTCGCTGCCCTCGCCCTCGCTGCCGGCGGCGCCGATGCACAGGCGAGGCAGCGTCAGCCGCCCAATGCTGTGCCGCACCTGGAGGTGTGCACAGGCGAATGAACGACAGCACACCTTGGCATTCACGCATCATGAAAGCTCGTAGGCGGAGGCTGAACCAGCAAGCACTTGCGCAAAAGGCACAAAACACACCCACATACACTCTCACACGACTTTTATGGGGTGAAATTGCCGCGTGCCTGCTTTGCGCCTTGCAAGCAAGTGCAGAAGGGCCCTTGCGCTCTCTCTCATTGCCGAGCATCGCCCTGCTGCATGCTGAGTCACTGTCTGGCTGCTCAGCACTCACCATATACTCGGTCTTGAAGTTGGCCTGGCGCAGCTTTTTGATGGTGTCGTCAATCTGCTTGTTGGGGTCCTGGTAGATCTCCGCGCGCACCTTCTGCAGCGCCTGCAGCGTGGCCTGCGGGGCGCACACGCATGCAGCAATGCGGCGGAGCAGCAGCAGCAGCATGTTGCAAGTTGCAAGCAGGAAAACACAGAACAAAATGGGGATCGGACGAGCGGTAAGCGGCGAGCGCACATGGCAACGGATTGAGAGGCCCATCAGTGCTAAACACCGTTGGGCATCACACTTGAGTGCATGCCATCTTAAGTGGTGCCGTCACTGGCTTGTTGACAGCACGTCAACAGCCCTGCCAGGTGAGTCTGACCTGGCACACTATGACAGCAAGCCTGCAGATGCAGCACCGCATGTTTCAATGTTTGCGTACCTGTATCCAGCTGATTTGCTCACTGAACCGCGTGCGCGTGTGCTGCTCACCTCATACTCTGCCAGCCGGTCGATGTAGCCCTGCTCCTGCGCCGCGTCACGCAGCTTCTTGACGCTATCCGCCAGCTTGTCGATCGACTGCAGCTTGCGGCTGGGCCACCTGCGTCAACCCATGCGCGCGCGTGAAGTCACATTCGTACCCGCACTCCCACGCACACCCAGGCGTGAATGATTGCAAGCCACAATGAGCCAGCAAGGGTGCCCTGCTGTACGACCCCCCGCGAAATCATGAAGTCAGTAATGAAACCACTAATCCTCCCTGCATCGTGATGCAGTCTGTAGTACAGTCCACTCCCGCTTCTGGTGTACCGCGAGTAATAATGCTGAGAATGCGTTCCATGACGTGCCATGCATGCAGCGCTGGGCAGCGGTGAAATGGTCGCCATACCGCACGCGCCAAGCATGCCAGCAGGCGCACAACTCCCGCCCACAGCAGCGTTCAGGCAGGCCGATGCCCTGGCTGATGCCCCGTAGTGACAGGAATGGCACCTACCTGGGTATGTCAAGCTGCCGGCAGTGCTTCTTGAAGACCGTCTCCCCCACACCCAGCTGCTGCGCGGCCTCCGCAATGGGCAGGTGGTAGAACTGCACAGACGCGCAGGGTGAACCCACACAGGCGGCAACCAGCTCAGTACTAACATACTGCACGATCAGGCACCATGATTGCCTTGTCCAGAATGCTGCATGTTGCACACACCATGCACATCACCACCAGAGCACAGCAGCCATGCCGGCAATGACATGAACGCAGCGGCAACCCTGGTTCACCGCATCAAACCCTGCACGCGATTCGCCATCCTGACTCCATCAGCATGCCTGAGCCAAGGCTGAAAATGACCTCTGAAAAGTAACAAGGGCACACATACACGCTGCTTGCATGGCGCACAACAACAACAGCACACCATCACGACGTGAACCATTGGACGCAGTAGCACTCTCCGGCCGCCTCACGCTCTCACCTTCTCCAACGCAGAACGTGAGATCTCAACCTCACCCCGCCGCCCTGTCAGGCGCCGCACCATGCCGTTGCTGCCCATCCCGTTCGCGCCGGCGCCAGCAGCCCCGGCGCCCCCCGCGTCCCGGCCACCACCGCCCTTGTCCCTGCCGCCACCTTGACCCCGGCCGCCGCCTGCGCCATTCCCCATCTCGTCGTCATCCGACCCGGAGTGACCCACATCATCCTCGTCACTTAACCGATCCACATCAGCTCCGTCATTCACGTCTTCGTACGGGATGTACACGCCGTGCTGGTGGTAGAAGCTGCCGGCGCCGGCTGCAGCGCCCTTTTGGTGCGTGGGTGGGGGATGGGACCCTGCCGGGCTGCCTGCGCTGTCCGCGCTGCCCTGAAGTCGCTGCTGCGGCTGCTGGCGGGATTGCTGGCCGGGGGCCCGGCTGGCAGCCGGCCCAGCCACACCCGTACCCTGCAGCAGCAGCTGCCCGGAAGGTGCCGCTGCGTCTGCCACCTGTGCACCTCCCGCCTTGCCGGGTTGCAAGCCAGCTGGGTACAGCCCCAGGCTCGCCCCGGCACTGCCTGGGCCTGCGGCAGCATACCCCTCCCACGCCTCCGCCGCCCCGCCGCCTCCAGGCGAAGCAGCGGAAGCAACGGACGCTAATAAGTCAAGGGGGGCCGCCTCTTCCGCAGCAGCGGAGCTACCGCCGGCGCCTGCAGCCGCGTGCTGCTGCAGCGGGTGGGCTGGGAGGAGGTGAGGAGGTCGTTTCGGCGCCGAGCCTGCGGGCGGCACCGGCATGCTGGAGGTGAGAAGGGAGCCAAACGCGGCGGCGGGCAGCGTGCCAGAAGCGACACTGACCAGCCGCCCATAGGGCCCACCGCTTGCAGACTCGGCAGCGCCGCCGCCCGCTAGCAGCGCAGCGGCTGCACCCGCCGCGGCGTTGGTCACACCTCCTTTCGGGCTGGGCAGCGGACTCTCCCCAGCGGTCGCCCCTCTGGCGTTGAACGCTGGGGGAATCAACGACGGGTGCGCCGCAAACTGCATCAACCCGCTGCTGCTGCCACCACCCCAGGAGGCGTGTTGGCCCTGGGCGGGCGGCGGCGCTGCATATAACCGCGCCGCCGAGACGGCCGCCTCGTCCGCGCTGTCGGGGCCGGCTGCAGCAGCGCTGGCGTTGGCGAGCGCCATAATGCCGGCCAGCGCATCGCTGATTGAGGACGACGAGCCGCCGCCGCCGCTGCCGTCATCGCTGCCAGGGCCCTGCTGGACGGGGCTGGCGGCGCGGGCGCCGGCGCCGGCTCCCGCGCCGAGGCGTGGGTACCACAGCCGTCGGCGGTGCTTGCCTGGGCCGGTCGCGTCGATGGTTGCGGCCATGACCTGCGGCACGCCTGAGCTGAGCAGCGGCGCCAAGGGCTCCGAGAGCTCTGCAGCCCATGTGGCCAGCTGGCTCGCAGATGCGGGCCTCCTGGCGCTGTTCTTGCTCCTGTACACCGGCGCCCATCGGTGCATGACAACATGCATTCGGTGTGTTGCCAGGCAGCCTTAAATGCCGGAACCAATGCACAGCTCGCCTGCAAGAGATGCCTAAAGCGGCGTGCATTTGGACTAGCTGCAGAGGTGCATAGCTTGCCTTGCGATGCTACAGTGCAAGCAGTACACTGCAGCATTGCACTGCAAGCAATGCACCTCTGCAGCAGGGTCGTAGTAGCAGAGCAGTAGCGGGGGAGCAGGGGCCTCAGTGTGTAGAGATTTCTAGCCCGTGTTATTGCCGTGGGGTCGTGTGGTGTATGCGTGTGTCAGAGGGAGAGCCCATATGGCTATGCAGTGTGAGACCCATGGGGCCGCGCAGTGCATACGCGTAAGATAGAGACTGCACTTGGTGACGAGTATGTGTGGGCGTGTAACACAGCAGCAGATGCCACCTCACCCACCTGGGCTTGCGTGGGTGGCGCAGCATTGCGTCTACCAGCTTCAGAAGCACGTCCTCGCATTCCCCACCCCCACCAACGCCGCCACCGCTCAATACGGTCCCGCCGCTTTCCACGATGGTGGGCGCTGCGCCTGTTGCGGGGGCAGGCAGCAACGCAGGCGGTGGCGGAGGCCCTGCCGCTGCAGCCGCCGCTGCTGCTGCTGCGTTGAACGCAGCGGGCGCACTCGGGGAGGAGCTCCGCGCTGCGGTGCTGGCCGAGCCCGTGCCCCGCGCGCCTTGCGCTAGCAGCTGCACGCCCTGGCCCTGCTGGTGGCGCCGCTGTTGGTGGTTCCGGCTGCTCAGCCCCACCACCGCCTGGCTGCTGCCTGGGGCAGCAAGCTGCGCGCCTGCGGCGGCACTGGCACTCAGCGGCAGTGCCGCTTGCTGCCGCTGCTGCTGCTGCGTGTCCTGAGGTGGCGGGTGACCTTGGCTCTGCTGCTGCTGCTGCTGCTGCTGTATGATGCTGGAAAGGAAGAGCTCTTTGGCGCTTCGCAGCGCTTCCAGAGCTTGCCCCGCGCCCTCGGTAGTGATGAGCGACTCGGCCTTCATCAAAAAGCTCGACAACGCCTGCACCGCGCTGGAGTCCAGCTGCACGCAGCTCGGCACCGCTTGCTGCTGTACCGCTGCGCTTGGCGGCTGCGGCTGCAGCGCATGCAATGACGCCAGCAGCGTTGCCTGTTTTTGCTCTGCGGGGTCCAAAGGCTGCACGTTCCTTGCGCTAGTGCCTCCAGCGCTGGCAGCAGTGGCTGCACTGGGTGGCTCAGCACAGCCCACGCCCTCACCCAGCTCGCTCCTTGCGCTAGCAGGAGTAGGTGACGAATCGTCATCACCAGCCAGGTTGTCCTGGCTCCTGCCATCCGGCGCGGGTTGCAAATTCAACCGTCGACGTTTGTTGGCGCTACAGTGACAGCAATAAAAAATTCGGCAACAAGGTACTCAAAACACGGTAGATCAACTCTCAATCCCAAGTGCAGTAAGAGGGTTAGAAAAGCAAGAGGCGAGCTGTTGAAAAGGCTGCCTGAGGTTCGCAGCCTGTTTCATTACGCGTCATAATGGAGCACCAGCTGGCGGAGTTCGGTACACAGGGACAGAACTCTGCCAGCAGAACAGCACAAGTGCTGCCTGAAAGTAAATTATCTAACCTTTCTGTAGGCAATGCCGCCCCAGAATCGAGTGCTTGGTAGCGGGTGTCTGCGCCTGTGCCAGGTGCTCCCATGCTTGCACTGTCGATCGCTGGGGGAGGCAGCCTCACTAGCTCCTCGCCTGGTGCTGGCGCCTCTTCACCAAAGTGAACCACATTGAGAGGCACCAGCAACCTCCCCATAGCTGTGCTGCCGTGGGAAGCTGGAGGGTCAGTATATTGGATCTGCAAAGTGCAACGCAAGCGGAACACCAGGTTGATCAATTCTTTGTCTCTGGCTTGAAAAAGTCCAGAAGCAGAACGCTGGCTGTCACGTGCACGCTTGCACACACCTGCCATTCGCTTGTGTCAGTTATAACCCCAACTATGAAACCAGCGCGCCAATAACCGTATGTTGGCCAGTCCCGCTTCGCAAGGGCTGAGGCGTTGGTGCCAAAGTGATGCGGCCACAAGACGTGCGCCTTGGTGTTTGCTTGCAAGCCTTTGCCTAAGGTGTTCAGTGCTGCAAAGATTGTCCTAAGGCTCTGGAACTGCACAAAGTGAAGCAACACACAGCATGCAACCGACCGTCTGCGCTTGGGCAACGGAAGGCAGAGAGTTGGTAATACGCACTCTTGAACAGGCAGGCACCAGCAGATTCTAGGCATCAGCCAAGGAAACGCCCAGGTTTTATTAAACTAAGACAACCTTGAGCATGGTTGGGTAACGGTTGGGAAAGCGATTGGGTTGTTCGACAACATGCGGCCAGCTAAGAAGGCACAAAACAGCAAGAAACGCTCAGGCACCAAAAATAAGTAGTGCTTCCAGGTGCAGGCCTCACCTCTTCCAAGCTCTGGTTACCGACGGATATCACCTGGACCTCCTCGGCCAACAGTTCAAGCAGCTGCTCCTCACCCTGGGCGTCGCTTGGCGTGCTTGCGCCGAGTGCGGTCCAGTCACGGAGGCTGCAAGTACGCTGGGTCTCGTCCAGTCTCACTAGCACGTCAGAGGGCTTAGATGAATGCCCTGGGCTCACACAAAGCGCAAGTCAAGAGGGTTACAGATAAGGAACGTTGGTAGACTGGCCAAAGAGCATGCAATTGTCTTGCAGACGAGCACGAGGAGGTCAATCAGCATAACAGCAACACAGACTCCCAACTTCGGCTCACCTGAAAGCACAGTAGCCTCCGAGCCATGGAACCTGAGGCGGATGCCGAGCACTGACTGCTCAGCGGGCTCCAGGCTCGCAGCCATGGTCAGGTCGTGCACGCAGCCCGACTGCTTCCAACCCTGCCGCACCCCCTACCTGCTACTGTTGGCACTCAAAGCGTGTGTCAGCACCCCTTACAAAGCTTAGGTGAGCCTTCATTTTATACAGCGGCATCCAAAAAGTCGCGACGTCTTCTCTTCCCAGCTCGCTGTGTGCGAGGACTACTGGGCAAAGCGTACGCCCGTTATGCCCCCGGAACCATACCTCCAACCATACGGGTGGAGAGGCGAAGCACGCGGCGGAGGGCGCGGTGCAGGAGGGCAGCGCTATTGACTTCGGCCTTTTGGTTCACAACAAGTCAAGTATAAAAGAACAAGTGTGGGTTGGCCACTGTGGCTCCCGCGTGGGGTTGGTGAGTACCGCGTATGCCAGATCCCGCGCTTCGCCCTCGCCTGCATCACCCAGCGTCCCCAGGCTTGAGTTTTGTTTTATGCGCTCAAGTCCAGGAGGGCCTTGTTGGGCAAGCAGGATTTCCAACCTCAGGCTTGCCTTCCGCAGGCCCTCGCTACTACCGTTCAGACATATTGGATATCAGGTTGGAGAGTGAGGTGAGTGCATTGGGTGTGTAAAACCCGGGACTCTGCAGCAACTCTGTGTACCCACTTCCAAGCCACTAAGCGAATAGGCACCGACTGAGGCAAACTGCTCAGTTCGCGTCACACAGACTGGAACGTGTCTCTTGTACACCATCCTTATTTGTGTATCTGGGAGGTTATGGTGTTTGGTGACTTGCTGCACCTGTTCATATGGTCACGTTGGAGAAGGTGTGCGGCCTCCTGCTGATAACAGGTTCTGAACGTAAAGTCACTTGGCAAGACCACCCGATTCTGTCCGTATTGGTTTCGTTTGCTTGCCAGTAGTGTATGTGTGTGGCTGCACTGCCGAGATTCAGCTTTGCACCGTATGGCGACCATGTGGCCAGTGGCCTTCCTGCTTGACGCCCTGTTTGACGCAGTCAGTGCTTGAACAGTCTTGCACCAGATGCTTTGTCCTTGCAGTCTTGGGAAACTCCTAGTGCGTGCTGGCTGAGCTTAGAGTGCTTGTCCGTCTGAGCTGATAGTGGTTTTGGCAAGCGATAATCCAGTGTTGCAAGCTGAAGCTGCTGGCTACAACTCTACACGCTTGTTGATAAGCACCCAGCTTGCGGTGCATTATAGGTCCATGTGCTGCGATTTCCTTGCTCTGCGCCGCACCACTACTTGTCCTAGATATCGGCAGAGTGTGCAGGGTACACTGCAGACGCAAGCTCAAATAAGCTTGCATACACCTCAGGCAATGCTGTCAATTCTCATGGTTCTGGTCCTGCACATTACAGCACATCTGGGACAAGTAAAGTGGAAACGATGCCATCGTTTCCAGAGGGATAATCGTTCTGACACCCAATCCGGTAGTTCCCCAGGAGGCCTTGGAGAAGGTGCACCCAGTGCACTCCCTTTCCCGGGTTCATGGTGACTGGGTTGCTCAGCCAGGTGTGTGTACATCACTTTTGTGCACTGTCACATCTGCCTTCCCCGTCGTAAAGGCCAGCCCAACCGAGCGAACACACTGCGTGTCACACCCCGTACACGGCGCGTACAGTCCAGTCCACACCATGCAACACATGCATATGGTTTTTGGCAACACATATACAGGCCGCATCAGCCAGCACCCCGCCATGCTGGTTGCCGCCATGGCACTGGACCGCAGTTCGGTGCACAATCTGCATGGCACACTCCAACCGCCATACAGCGCCAGCGTCGGGTGTATGTGCGCTGCTAGCGCTGCTGTCAGGATGCTGACAGAGTACCTGAGTTGTTGACAGAAGTACCCGTGAATGTGTAGCCCGGCATGCGTGGATGCACGGAACAGGCTTGAACACACGCCTGAAGAAGGACCAGGTGAGAGAGAGTGAGATGCCAAGCTTGCACGACTGCTCGCATGGCTAGCATAGGCAAAAGGCTGACCAAGTGCGGTTAATGCGCACAGCCTTCCAAGCCGCTCATGACTCATCTGATCATCTCGCATGCCGGCGGCAAAACGGCTTGGTGGTGCAAGCGTGCGCCGATTGCGCCCCAGGTGCTGCGGTAGGGGGCGCTGCACCTCTGGCGCCATGAATGCCACATCCATACGAGCGGCTAGCGCGCACACACTCAGTTGCCAGTCGCATTCGTTTATGATGATGATGATGATGATGATGATGATTTTTACAGTCTGCTAGCACAAGGCCAAGGACGGCCCTCAAAGAGGGGACCAACACCCAAAAGACAAACAACAAGCACTGACAGACACGCTAACAGACATTAACCACGGCTGGTCCTCAAAATCCACACTTTGGATACAAATTTAGCAACAAGCAAGTGGTCCACATGATTCAGCACAGCCTTCATGTCGCGCCGCTGTTTATGCATGCAGTTAAGCATGCCAGGGGGGGGGGGGCACGTAGCGGCCGCTGATGCCTGCCTTAAGCGTTGGGCGATCGAGCCGCTTCGTTTCTGGGATGTATGTGTGTGTATGTCTGACCACATCCCACACCGTGTGAAAGTGCGTAAGCAAGTAACATAAGCGCTCTGCAGCCCAGCAACAGTGACTCAGAACGCCGCGGGACGATGTCGGCTCAAGGATCAAATACACGGCAAGGTCCTATAACATGCTGGAGAGCGCCGCGGACGCTAGCGCCGCTACAATGTGCAAGATCCCTGTGTTTGTGCAGCTACACATGTCAGCATGATCTGCCACACTATTACAGGCCTGCGGGCAGGACACATTGCTCAAGCCAGGTGTATACCATGTTAGGAGCACATGCGAGAGTTTTCGGTCCTCATCTGAGGGGAGTGTCGGCCTCGGCTAGAAAGCTCCAAATCTGACAAAATCTAAATCTAAATCTACCATGAAGGTGGGAGCCACGTGTATGAGCGTGGCGGCGAGAGCGCCCGCCACCCCCTCTACAAGGCGTGCGGGGGCTCTGGAGGTGCCACCCATACCAGCACCCCATGCCAGCATGATCACATACATTATAACATAGCTGCGTTCACTGGCATTGCACCATCTATTCAGCTGCATGCGGCACCGGTACATATGGTGGCACCGGCATCCGTTTGTCTGCGTTGTGACAAGCATGAATGAACGCTGCTGATGCTACAAGGGCCCTGTGGGTATGCGTCCACACATGTCAGCGTGATTTGCTAGACTGCTAAAGGCTTGCAGGCAGTGACATGGCTTTACAGTCGAAATCTGCAAGGCGTAATGGGTCGCACCTCGCCGACTACGCCAACTACGCCAACAACTCTGGTCACAGTCAAACACGCACGCGCACGCGCCATACCGGTACTGACAAGCAGCGCCCCAATGATCATTTGCGATGAGGGAGCAGAGTGTTAGGCCTGAAACGTGCAACACGCGCACGAGCAGGATGGGTGCGCAGCAGGGAGTGGGGCGGTCGCTCCCTCTACAGACCCCGCATGCGGAACTGCATGCAACGATACGGGAGCTTGCACTGCCCTTGCAGCGCTGCCTACGCCCCTCATGCACCACCCCACCTATACCTCTGCGACCACCCCGAAAGCCAGCGAGCCATTCTATTGCACCAGCCCATCGTGCCTACGGGACCGGTTACAGGCTAGGACAATGCTGACGAAGCAGCAGGCGGGGACAGGACAAAACAAGCCTGACGCGCTGGGGCCCGGGATAAGGACAGGGACAGGGACAACAGAAGGGCAGGCAAGCGAGCAAGAAGCGCGGTACCATGTTGAGGCAAGGGGGCAAGGCTTGGCTAGAAGCCAGTCACCAACCGTTACGCTGCATGCATGTTAACACTAATAACACCAGCACATGATTTTTTTTTTGGACGGGAACGGTTACAGGCTAGGACACCGCTGCCAAGGCAGGCGGTGACAGGACAGGACGACGCTGACCCCCTGGGGCCCAGAAACCCGGCCGGGACAAAGACAGGGACAAGGACAAAAGAAAGGCGAGGAAAGCGAGCAAGGCCAACACAAGAGGCACAAGCAAGCAAGCCAACAGGCGTTCACGCCAAGGAAGCGGAGGGCTAAAAGACCTCCAAGTCCACACCCCAGCAACGAGGGAGACCCCACACACCCACACGCAGCACACACCGGCGGCACTCTGCTCCCGCCGCGTTCAGGCTGCCACCCCAGAACAGCTGAGATGAGCGCACACCCGTGCCCCACCGTCAACTCTGAGGGACCAAACACCTGAAACACCACCTAGGATGACTGTGAAGCTCTGCTCAAGCGTAGGTGTCAGCAGGGCGCGTCTGCGGCTTACTGTTGCGGTAGCCAAACTTGGTCAAGTCTACTGTCTGGGGTCGTGCCCTCCAGGCTGTGCAGTGGTTGTGGTAGAACTTCATCGTCGGGCAGTAGTTGATGTTTTGGTAGCCCACCATTTCTGTGAGGTACAGCAAATGGAGCTCTGCAGCAGCAGCAAAAGCAACAGTCAGTGGGTCGTCACAGTCAACCACTGTACACAACCAGTGTGGTTCAGGGTGGTGCGTTGAAAGTATTCACGCCCATGGGTGCCATGCGGTGCGAACCGCGGGCGGTTTGCGTGTGTTGCATGCCGCAGGCATCTCTAGCAAGAGGGACATAACCATCGCATGCAAACGAGTGAGGTTGTAGCTTGCAGTGCATCCCTGCAGCCTTGCTAGAGATGCCTGGGCGTCACCGGGCCATGCACGCAGTACGGTGCAGAACACGTACATGTATCTTGGAACGTTATTACCGCAAGCTACGCACGCCGCGTTGCAAACAGGCGGGTTGTACACATGCGCATATGTGTGTAATGGTGAAGCGTTTCACCCAGCTGTCGGGCTGCTGCATGTAACAGTTCGCAAGCTCGAAGCGACATCGTACTACCACCCCGTCATACGCGCCTATTACCTAACCACCTTGCGAAGTGATTGCGTGTCTTTTTCCCGCATGGCCCCGAAACCGGATTAAAAAGCATCCAAATCCTGACCAAACCTACCATCCGAAATACTATTTAAGGGGCCCCGGCACAAGCTCTTGAGCATAACCAGAATAACTAGAATAACCAGAGATACCCAGAGCAACCACACAACACTCAAGGGCACACCCTTCACTTAGACTCGGTAGTGTAATCCACGGTGACTCAACCCCTCCCCCGGTCCAACTGGAATTCCCCCTACGCTTCCCCGTTTGTGTACGACAGTAGTAGCACCGGTAGCTTCAGTTAGCTTTGTCGTACGCGCGCTCTGTTGCACTGCATATCACTGCACAGGTACTCACGCGGGCAGCTATGGCGCCGATGTCGCCATCTATCACACTAGTGCGGGTGTGTGCATGCGGGTGTGACAGGCACGTCACAACGTGGCTTCTTCTGGAGAGCACTGCCAGTCATCAGCCCCCAGGTTGAATGCCAGTTTGTGTTATGACCAGGTGGCTCGAACACCTCGTCCCTAAAGTGTGTGTGAGACTATTTACTAGCCAGGTGCGATACCTCGCTCACCTGAGCCCCAGTAGTCGGGCCTGCGGCACGGCGGAGCGGGCGGGAGCATCCAGCCAGTGTCCGTGAGCAGAAGGGGCAGAAACAGAGGGGCAACATGCAGCAGATGTCAGCAGTTCCACGCACCACCCACAGGCTTCCCAAATCATTAGCTGCGCCTTGCGTGCTTGCACACTGGATGGTCATCCAAAAGTCTGGGCAGTACGTATAACAGTAACAATAGTGTAATAATGAGGGCAGGCTAGGGGCCCTCGCCTCTACTGGAATCGAAATTAGAGCCGAGACTTGGCATTGTTTGACTTTTTGACGCGATGGGCCATGCAACTCTGCTGGATGGTAGCAGCAGCAGGGTTCCCGCCCGTCCCGCCTGCAAACCCACATAACCCACACCATACATCCGCAAGCCAAGAACGCTCAACAAGAGAAGCATTGGGTTAATCCCGACCCGCGACCGCACCTGATGTTGGCGATCACCACGAGTGATTCATCCAGGGGCGGGTAGAAAAGGAACGAATCAAGAGCGCCATTGAGGGGGTTTAAGCACTCATTGTTTTCAGCGCAAAGCTTAGGCACGGTATGCCGTGCAAGTGTGATGAAGTTCTTCTTGTTCCGCTGCAAGAAGCGCAGGTCCTCAAAACCATGCCCTGCATGTACATCGGAACATCACATGAGCAGAAACACATACACGCCGATGAGCATAGTCATTGAAAGTCTTAGGAGTCATCTGCAAGCACCTTGGGAAATTCCGTCCAACCATGGAATTCCTGTGGGCAGAATCCCAGGCAGAATTCACGCAGAATCTTGAACCCTGCCTACCCTTTTTTTGGATGAGAAAGGTTACACAGCGAAGGCTCTGCTGCCGAAGCAGGCACGAGCAGGACAAGCAAGCCTGACCCTTAGCACCCTCAGACAACCCGGCCAGGACATGGACAAGGACGACGACGGGAGAAGGAGGTCAGAGATCGAGCGAGGCGAGAGCCGCTAAAACAAGCCACAGCAAACAGGAGGTAGCCGGCAGGCAAGCAAGGAGGAGCACAACAGGCCCACAAGCCGTCCGCAACACGACACCGAACGAACGCTTCCTGGTTCTCGCTTTTCTCGCTGTGGCTTTCCTCCTTCTCCCGTCCTTGTCCCTGTCCCTGTCCTGGCCGGGTTTTCTGAGGGTGCTGGGGGTCGGCCTTGCCTGTCCTGCTCTTGCCTGCTTCGGCAGCGGAGCCATCGCTATGTAACCTTTCCCGTCCGGAAAAAAAAAACAAAAAAAAAAACGAAGTCACGCCAGCCGGCCAGGCAGAATTCTGAACCCCAGCAACACAAATGCAAAACCGCCCCCGGCGGATGCAGTTTGAGGGAGGCTGGCCACGATGCATGGGCCAGCGGCGCAGGGAGCGACGTACCGTGCTGCCTCAGAAGTGCGATCGGTTCCCCATAAGCGCGTTGCGTGTGCTTGCCAACTGCACCTGCCTGGTGACTTCCACAGGCAGACACCACGGCTGATCTTTTCAGAAGGGTGCGCGTGTGGCTCTCAATGGAGACAGCACAATAGTGGGGATATATATGGCCTAAGTACGCAGTACTGCCTACGGAAATTACCTACCGTACCTACCGTACCTACGGCATACCCATATACGACATACGGGACCCACCGAGAATATCGTCCAGGTTGAACATGAGCACGGGTCCCTTCCAGGAATTGATGAGCTTGAAGCCCACAGTATATGTATAATAGTGGACCGGCTCGAATTGCACTTTGTGCTGCACATCCACGATGCACCACTTGTCAACCAAGGCCTTATTCTCGTGCCCCTCGTAAGCGAGCACGATGCGCTTCACATGGGGGTGAAGGATGTTGAGTTGCAAAGTGTCCGCCAGCTCATCATCGCGTGTGCGCGTTTCGTCAGCTCCGGGGGCATCGACCTGATGATGTAGACTTGTTGATGGCGAGTACAAGTGTATCATAAGGTTCAGGCCGTCATCATGACCCAGTGCCTCAGGCCAAGGCGCAGTAAAGTCGTCTGGCAGCTTAGCGAGCAGTTCCTTGGCACGCCTGATTCTGTCTGTTTGGCAAGGCGTCAGTTCTTGTCCCCTCAGCACGTTGTCAATATAGTCAAAGCCAGCTGCTGAGGAGACAAGGCCTAAAAGTGTTAGGGCAACCAAGGCCAACACGAGCACACGGGCTGACAGTAATGACATGAGGACTGGCTGGTGCAGTGCTGCGCCAACGCGGTGATTTCACTGTTGAATGAATGAGCCTGCAGACAGTGATGAAGTGACACAAAAGAATGACCCACATAAAGCTTCATTATATCAGCTGGTGAAGCTGGTAGAGAAATGCATGTCTCCAGGATTTGATGATGGGGGCGCCCGCCAATGACGAGCTATACTGATGAGGTTGTATATCGGCCCGCGCGCGCGCGGGTTGGGCAGGGTCGCGGGTTTTCCCGGTTTGCACCCGCGACAGGCCCACACAGCAGGCCGCTTGCACTTAATGTATGTAGTGGAAGTTCGCGTCGGGGACTTGGAGGGAGGTATAATCGGGGACTTGGAGTCGGGGTATAATGTTATGGCAAACCTGGGTGTGGCATGCAGTGGCCTGGCCCAGTGCGTGCAGTTCAGGCTGCTGCACAAGTCTTCAACATGTACCTATCCTACCAGTTCTGTGAGGTCGATTGTTCACGAGACCTATTACTGTCAGTCTTTGATGAGCTGTGATTACGAGTTCAGTTCACTGCCGGACCATTCTGCCTGAGCAGCACAAAGACATAAAACTGCACTTTTGGCTGCGTGTACTGAACCAGTTCCAACATGTCAGTCTTGTGAGGCTTACCAGTAGTGTGTGCTTGCAACTTGATTGGTTACTAGGAACCACAGCGGACAATTCGCAAAGACCTTCACACCACCGGTATGCATTATGTTTTTGACGGGAACGGTTGCAGGCTAGGACACCGCTGCCACTTCTGCTGCCAAAGCAGGCGGTCTTGTCAAGACAGGATACGCCTGACCCCCTGCTGGTGGGGCCCCGCCGCAAACCCGGCCGGGACATACAGGGACAAGGACAAAAGAAAGGCGAGGGAAGCGAGCAAGGCCAACATAGGAAGCACAAGCAAGCAAGCCAACAGGCGTTCACGCTGTTCACGTGCTAAGCGGAACGAAGCTGATGGCCAATTTGCTGGCCTGCAAAGCTTGCAGGGCCACTTGAGTGGCCCGGAGCTATGAACTGTATGGTGAGGGCCCGGGTGAATCCCAGGTGTGAAACAAGCGAACCCGTCAGTATAGCGACCTGTGCTGCAAGCCATTCCGAGCTGCAGTCGCCCACAGCGCCCACCTGTTAACATGCATCGGAGGGTGCCCCCTGTTGTAGCTCCACCTCAAAAGGGGCAGAGAACTGATGTGCACGCAAATCTGAAGACATTTACTTGCGGCATTGTCAACGTAGAACACGATGCCACTCTCCCGCCCGGATTTTGCCCAAGCTTTTCACATGCAAGTGTGACGCGGCAAAGCTGCCCATACTGCTCAAACCACACCTGCAGAACATATATTTCCATGTTGAAATGTGTTCTGAATGAATCGGGCAACGTTCGGCCTCAGGTTTGCACCAAACATGGTCCAAACGAATAAAGCTCAAAGAGCAACCTTGACCATTTTGGCTGAACCCTGTGCACCAAGGAGAGGTCGCAGGTAGGGCCACGTACGCTCTAATGGTATTGTATGACCTACAGCGTGCGTGGCAGCGATTTGGCGCTCTGTTTTTCGGGGGTGAGAGGTGGTTATGGTTGCACACGATGAGGAGGTTACATGGGTCCTGGTAGGCAGGCCAAGTCTGTCCACGCTGTGTGCATGGGAAGCCTATGTGAGTTGCAACCAAGCCAACGGTATCTTAGCCCAAAGCGTGTTCGACGCCAAAACGCGACGGTGCGTGATGATTACCGAAGCCCTGGCTTGCAACAGAACCCCACTGGGTCAGGCCATACTGGTTTCTCCATTTGTTTAGTGCTGGCCGACTGTGTGTGCAAGAACACCCGTGGGCGCCGTGATCGTTAACAGTTGCTTGCCACTGCGAATGGCGGCAACGTCACACAATCAAAGTCCTCCCTAGTAGGCGCAGCCCCCGTTGAACACGCCGTTGTATTAAGTGCCCAGTTTCAGAAGCTCGGTGCTGGGAAATGACATTGCACAAGCCCTACCAAGTCAAGCACGTTGATGTATCCGCCCGTGCCTCAAACCTGCGCAGAACGAACAGAGTGCTGGAAGCAAGCCCAGCTGTTGAGCCAAGCTGAGAAGCTATCAAAGTTCACAGTATTCATCTGATATGTGAATGATTAACGAAAGCCACGCTTTTCATCTTCACATGAGGGTCAGCAGGTTGCCTGTGCGCACTGTCATTCCATACCACAGCAAGGTCAGACCCCTTCTGCATAGCACGATCGTCTCAGTATACACACAGCGCCACCTACTCAACGCAATATATACGCCTCGCGGGCGTGTGGTTCTGGACGCCATCCTCATCAGTTTGTGAGCAGCAGAATATAGAGCTTACCTCAATACATCCAGCGCAGGATGGAGACTGCAGTCGGCGACCAGAGGCCGCAAGCTCAGCATGGCACAGCATCAATACGCAAGTACAATAAGTTCCCCAAGGCAAGTCAACTCCCAAGTCGTTCGGTCAGATTATTCCTGCTGCTGGTAGTGGGTCGAACATGCTTGCGTGTGCAGTGCAGGGCTGGTGGAAGCGCTTCATGACCGATTGGAAAGCGCAGTGGCGCACCAGCAGGGTACGGCCGAGCAGCGCGTGGGTGCAAAGGTGCGAACGTGAAGGGAGCGGGCGAGGTTGTGAACGGCTGTGAGAAGTAGTGCAGCACTCAATTCTGCTCTGAAAGTGTTGCCACACACATCAGCAGGCCTTGCGAGTCTTGTGACAGGACTGAAAACGCCCATGACTGTGTTATCAAGGTGCCATGCCAACGTTGCTTGGTGTGTATGTTTGTTCTGTAAACGCAGCTGGTATGACGCTAACGCGCACGCCACTTGGGGAGATGCAAAACCCACGCTCAGGCAGCTGATAAGGCACACAAACTGCAGCAAACCTGTA
>BDDA01000594.1:0-54586 GCA_001662385.1 Chlamydomonas asymmetrica
GCCGCCCCCCCCACACACACACCCACACACTTCCCCCTCCCCCTCACCTGCGTTGCGCTGGACGCTGCCACGGAGCGTAGCACCTCCTGCACGCGGCTGCGCGCCGACGAGGGCACCCAGGCCTCCGCCACCAGCACCTTGCGGCTGGTGTCCACGCTCAGCTTGTTGAGCGTGTGGTAGATGGCCTTCTCACGGCGCACAACCGTGGACCACACCTCAAAGCCTGCTCAGCGACGCGCCACACACACATGCACCGCGATGCATTGGTATACCAGTATCACAGTACGTAGATAGCATGCAAAAGCATCAAGCCTTGATTGGCACAGGTGTACGAGGACCCTGCTTCGTCCCCCCCACACACACACCGCACACCCCCCTGCCGTCTCAAGCTTTTACGAATCAATCACCTGCTGGCTCCCACGAAATGTTAACGCATTCTGCGTTTATGCCTCCCCCCCCCTCTCCGCCCGCCTTGCCCTCCCTGGCAGGGCAGCGCAGCGCGCACTCACTCGCCGCGATCTTCTGCAGCACGCTGGTGCGCTGCAGGTCGCCCGCCTCCAGCGTGACGCGCATCTCAGTGAGGCGGCCGCCCACCTCGGCCGCCATGGCGCGCTGGCGGTTGACCTCCTCCGGCAGCGGGTAGCGGTTGGCGCCGTACGCCTCGCAGATCTGCACGCAGCGGCGCCAAATATTGTCGTATGATACACGGTACGCGTACATTCAGTACGCATTTATAGCAGGGAAGGCAGCGCCGTTGGTTCAGCACCGCTGTTGAGTGGATTGCTTGGCTTCTGCAAGTGTGGTCAGTTCTTGAAACATTCTCCAGCGAATCTGAGAGAATCTGCAGCGAAGCATGCGTACACAGTCTCTCACACACGTACCTTGCCGATCTTGGTGCGCGCGCGCTCGCCCGAGAAGAACACCACAAACACGCTCTTGTCCACAGGCTCGCCGGTGGCGGGGTCCTGCGGCCCACACCACAACATCAACGGGCCAAGGAAGGGCGCTCATCACCACATGCCACGAATGGACGGCGACCATGGTCAACACGCTCACGCCTGCAGCCTCACTGCGACCCCGCTGTAAAAATCTGCTGGCGGTGTCAAAGCGTGCAGCCAGAGTGTAATTGGCCATTGATCAGGGTCATCTTCAGCCAACAGCTGCGGCTGGAATACATTGCACGTGTGGGTTGCCTCAGCGCGTCTTAACAACGAGCGCGCTTTGCCTGTCGCGCCTGCTCCAACGCTCACGCGCAGCGCTTGCGTGCTGCACTTGGCTGCATCCCACCATGCCGGCAAAACGATATGGCCCTACACACGGCACGCAAGCCACCCATGCGCACATTAATATGCATGCAACTGCTGCGCTGCGGCTGGTTGCGCACCCACCTGCACCATCCCCACTCCCTTGGAGCGCAGGTACATGTTGCCGCGCGTGGCGCGGAACAGCAGGCGCTCAAAGCCGGGCAGCTTCTCGCGCGCGATCAGGCCGGCGATGTTGCCCAGGCGCCCAGACTTCTGCTCAAAGGCCTACCAGCGGCGCACAGAAGCAAGGACGCGATACGGCGCTCAGACGCCAATCCACGTGCTGTGCAATACTTCAAACCACATCTGACTGAAGTCATGGGCTGAGCGCCAGGGAATGGCGAGGGCGCGCTGAGGCGTGGAGGAGTGGATAGGAAGCGTGTTCTGGCGATGTGCTTTCATGCCCACGCGGAAGGTGATGACGTGTTGATGTACACACCTGATGTGGAGGTACACTCTGTGGCTACTGTCGCTCTTGTCAATGGCTGGCATGAGCGACAAGTGCGACAGTGGCCAGAGATAAACAAGTGCTGTGTGCGTTTATATCCAGCCAATGTCGCGCCAGCCCGTGGCCGATGCCAACACTTCAACACATCAAGCACGCACAGTGTGCATGTAGCTGACGGCAGCACCTCTGGACAGGCTATGTCGGACAGCAGGGTACGCGGGTTCATGTGCAGCAGCTGCAGGCTGTGTTGCTCACCGAGGTGGGCGCCTCTCGCTCCAGGAGGGGAGAGATCATCTCTGGGGCACTGGGCCCTGCGCCGCCCAGCCCGCCTGGCGCAGCGCCCGCGCCTGCAGCCTCCCTGCGTGCCGAGTCGAAGAACAGGCCCGCGCAGTCCAGCATCAGCGACAGCTCCGCAAGCTCCGCAGCGGCGCGCTGCAGGCGCTCGTGGTTGGCGTTGACCTCCAGGAGCTCACGCTCGAGCGTCTCCAGCTGAGACTGCGCAGTACATGTCCACGAACAGGTGTCACGTACAGCGGGCCATCATGAAAGCGCCAGCAAGGTGACTAGTCAACGGCGGTGTGCCTTGGATGGGTTACATGAGCAGCAGGACACAAAGGCTGCGTGTGTCTTTCAAGAGGACGCCGTAGCCCTTGCGCCGAAGCACCACCATCCTAGTCGCGCTGGCGTGTGTGACTGTCTACAAGCTCCTCTATCATGCAAAAGGTGACCCAACTGGTGAAGGTGAAGCGTGCACTGTTCTCATGCAAGTGTTTAGTGAGCAGTGTACTCCAGTTGGATCCAAGGCTTCAAAGGCCCAGTGTCTGTTCATCATCCAGGCGCACGCACGAGTGAAGCGACACCTCGCCGTCTGACCGACCTACCCTAATCGGTGCAATATGATCAGCACTGTTCCAAAGAAGCTCACCTCGAGCTCATCCATCGTAGGGCCTTTGCCATCCAGGATAGAGCGTGCGGTGACAGGAATATGCGCCTTCTCGATCTGCGTGGGACAGGCACAGCAGGCGAGAACGCAACTGCCTTCATCCGCGTCAAAAAGCCCTGACAAACAAGCCGGGTGGAAGAACCAAACCCAAAGCAAGTTGCTTGCTGGAGCAGGCGCCCACCTGTTCCTTGAAGAAGCGCATGCGCCTGGCCATTTCGTCACACCTCCTGACCTGTACGGTAAGCGCACCAGCAAACGTAAGTGCACCTAGTGACATGCATGCACGAGCCGGAATAAAATAAGATATCCCGGTTACAATGCAACGCGACAAGCGGAGGCCAGCAACGTTCATCACCTGGTTAGCGTAGGTGCGCTGAAATGCACTCTTGTGCGTGTTCAAGTCCTTAAACTGCAGCAGGCCCACATCTCCCAGGGCTTCAATGGTATCGTGCGCCGCCTCCGCAGGAATCATCAGCTGCAGTGACGCAGCACCATCAGCAACGCGTCACGTGATGGGAGGCACGCGCCGCAACACACTGAAAAAGCCCTAAGCTCAGCTCAGCATCCAGACTGCCAAGGCCGCGTTCCCCTACAGCATTGCGCAGCTGCCGTTCTGCTGAACTGGGTGCAGCTCAAGCTCACATGTGTTGCTGCTTTGCCCGCGCTTCACACGGGAGGGGGGCGCAACACCCGTGCACGCATAGCTCAGCCGGGCCTGACACTGAGAGTATTTACCCAGCTGCCCACAGCTGTGCCAGGGTCACTAACAAGGACATTAGAAAACAGTCTGAAACGGCCCTGACTTGTCGCAGGGCTAACCTAGCAAGCACACGGTTGAATGGCAGCATCCTGTGCACCAAGTTGCACTCAGTTGTCCGGCCTGGAAACCCCCGTCGTTTGCGTACCTGGACAAGCTGCATCTCCTCGCTCCGCCATAGCTCTATGTTCTGAAAGCCGAAGCTGAAAAGCTGCGACATGGCGTCCCGTGCGACAACAGTTTAGGGTTGATCTAAACTCCTCACTTCAGCGTGGCAGTGCGCCTATGGTAGGCGAGCCCCCGGCAGGCTTATCGCCACACGTATATAGCTTAATCGTGTGTGGGACAGGCCCAAGGGTTGATCGACGAGCCCAGGCGATCAGCCCTTCAACACTCCAGCCAGCCCAACCTGCATTTCGGGACGAGACTAGTTTAGAGGATGCAGTGTCAAACTACATACCACTTGCTTGGGTGCACATAGTAGACACGACAAGCTTGGCCATGTATACCCTGTCTTCTGGAGCAAGCCACTTTCAGACTCGCCTCAAGCTGTCGCACTGACCCCGCTGCGCATGGTGTGCACCTGCAGACCGCACGCGCCCCAAACGCCGGCCCCACGCTTGCATACTCGATCTTCAATACACTGCATAGGCCATGAGTTGCATGCTGCTGAAATGGCGTCTGCAAATGGACGATCCGACGGATGCCGCACGGCAAACCGCAGATGAACATGTGTGCAGCATGTGCGGTGTGACAAGTTGAGCGGCTGCGATGCATCCAGCCATGCATGTCCAAACTGAAAGGGTTGATGCCTGTGTTGCGCTCTATACAGTGTAGGTGACGTATTGCAGGGATCTCGCCACACGCTGCGGCGTTCGCATAACGGCACAGCGGTTACCGTGCGCTCAACCGTGTGCCATCAGCAGCTTTGGAAGGTTGCAAGCTGAGTACTCGTTGGATAGGCGGCAAGGCTGACGGTTGCAAGCTGAGCACACTTGCTGGATCAAATCGCTTGACCTCCCACCAGGCTTGGTTTCCCCCTATGCCGCCCATAGCAGCGCTGAGTCAGGCAAGCGCCGACAAATGCATTCCCACCTGACATAAGGCTGTGCAGCAGTTCGAGAGCTGTGCAGTCGTGGCATCTGCGTGCGTGGGCATGTGAGCATGCGCAGCCCGCCTCGCACAACTGGACGGCATGCGTCGCTGCGCTGGGTGCGAAGGCACGGTAACACGTCTGGGGTGTAGCGGAGAGGGAGGGAGAGGTGGGTGTGCAAGTGTGCAATCGCCATGTTTGTCCGAGTGCATACATGCATGCATTGCTGACGGCCGCCCGGAGGAAGTTGTGCTGGGCCAGATGTCAACTCTATTGTGTTGGAGGCGGAAATATGCACCAGCAGTCCTGCCTTAGATTATGAAAATGCCTCAGTGAGCGCTTGCAGTGAAAAGACAGGCTTGGTATCGTGCACGCACGCCGATGGGCAACACTGCAGCGTTGAGGATGCACGCTGCGTGCATTGGGGATGCGGTGAACTGGTAAGCACCTCAGACGCTGGTGCACATTCGACGGCCAAACACACGCGGTGCAGTCTACTTGCATCACAAGGTTCCCCCATTAACCACCATGCTCCGAAGCAGCCAGCCCCTCCTGGTATGCTGGCGCATGGCTCCAGCAACTCGCCCATCGATACAGCGGGAACACATCCCTACAGCCTCATCGGGCACCACCGAAATGCGCGATGTTGAATCCAATCGGGACCCCCCCCTCATGGCACGAGGCGCCTCGGGCGCAATCCCTTTCACCCGAACCATGAGCGCTGTGCCGCCCCCTGCCCCCGCGCTCCTACCCATAAAACCTTCGCGTTCCGGTGGTTCGATCAAGACCAGGTCAAGACCCTGCCAGTCGCATTTTGGTCCTCTGGTCCTTCATGGTCAACACACCAATAAACACATGAGTGCCCAGGATTTGGACGGGGTGGACAGGGGCCTTGCCTGGTGGCGTTGGCTATAGTGAGTATCGGCTTACATACGGGATCTGTACAGCATTTTGACCCGGTCAGCTTTGGAAATCCTGATCCTAACCTGGTCAAAGTCCTAATCCAATGTATATGTGTATTGGCCCTTATCGTGTATCAGGACAGGATGTAAGCCTGCAGGAGGCCCGCCTGGCTGATTCCCGCGTGCCCGTTCGCGCCCGACGCGCCGCCTGGCACCGCCAGACCCCCGGGTGGCGTGGCCGCCGCCGGCGACGGTGCCGCTGCGCCGCCAGCGGCGGCAGCAGCAGCAGCAGCGGCAGCGCTGGTCGTGGCGCCGGCAGCAGCCGCGCCGGCCTGAGGCGTGCTCGCGAGCATGCTGGACCCATCTAAGGTGTCTGCGTGGGCAGACAAGCACACGCACGGGACACTTGCCACTTGCCAGTGTCAATATACGCATGTACGTGATATGCATGTGAGGTTTCGGTACATGCATGCGAGCGGTAGGGAGAGGCAGCCGACTTTCAGGGCCATCGTGTGAGACTGAGAGTAGATGCGGTTGCTGGCTCATGCCTTGAACCTCCTCATACGCTGCGGCCCCGAATATGGCCTCCTCATACAGTTTGGCCTCCCAACCATTAAGGGCATACGGTGCCAAAGACTGAAAGGAGTTGTACTGAACGATTAAATGGACCAGAGTGACTGCACGGGCGCGGTCAATCCGCAGAGCATATGTATGATGTATCATCGTAATGTATCATATGTTATTGCATGTGCCTCACCATAGTGGTAGTAGGAGGCGGAGGATGGGGAGGATGAGTCCAGGCGTGCGCGTTTCCATGGGGCGCCCAGCACCGCCGGCGCCGCGGCGCACAGCCAGGCGCGCTGCGCGATGGTGAGCATGGCGCGGCTGCCAGGGGCGCCAGCCAGCGCGTCCTGCACGACCCAAACACACACACGCGCGCACACACCCCACGGGAAGCAAACAACTCTTAACACATGCACGCTCGCACGCGCACGCACAGCAGCAGCCGCAAGACCGTCCCAGACACCTCGCCACCATCGGGGGCTTGAACAGGCATACGGTATTCCCAGGGCTTTGGGGGTGCATTCGGCCGCTGAGGGGCTTGCTGGGGGGTAGGTGTTGCTTGTGGCGGTGCTGAAGGGAGCGCGATAACTGTCACACTCTCCCTCCCCCCTTCCCTACGTCCCGCAACCGAACTGACGATTTTGGCTGATGAGCATGGCTGATGATGAGGGCCCCGCCGACGTCTCTCACTCGCCTGGTCTTGCGGCTGGTCGGACAGGCGTGCCGTCACCGCGCCGGCGCCGAGTGCTTCCAGGTGCCAGCCGCCCGCCACCGCTGCGTTTGCGCCGGAGCCGCTGAGCGCCTCGCCGCTGACGCTGTCCACCAGGCCGCCTGCACACACACACGCACACGCCAAAGTGTCACACAGCAGCAGCGGTGCCCCGATATCGGAGTGCCTCCCTCGGTGGGACGTATAAAAGTATCAAACTACCGGCACTCAACGCACCTTGCGCGCGCGCCCAGCGCACCGGCGCCGCGGCGCCGATGCCCAGCACGGTGGCCTTGTTGCGCGTCCAGCTGCGGCGCAGGCGCTCAGGCAGCGGGAAGGACGCGACCGCGGGGTGCAGCTGCGTGGGAGGCGCGGGCAGCCTGCCAGGGGGAGAGAGTGCGAGGAGGCCAGGGAGGGCGCGTGGCACAGGCACAAGATATGCATTATGCATGGATGGGTCTCAAGACGGCTTGGCACTTAGGTACACACGAACTACTAATGAACACCAAGTGATGATGGCCTGTGGACCTGTGAGCGTCGTCTGACTATGCTGCAGCGCCCACAGCATGTACATCAAAACTGACCCAAATGCAAACCACCCCTCAGCGCCTTGCACGCAGCTGTGCACAAGCTTAGGGGTGCTTCACATATGGATCGGCTCCGGTTGGGGTGGATCCAGCCAAGATCCGGATCCGGTCCGGATTCATCGATATGTTTGATACGTGAACCACCCCTTAGCGCATCGCACGCGGTTGCGGCTGGCCCGTGTGGGCGCACGCCCCACCTGAAGCTCTGCAGCGACTCGGCCGTGGCGCACCCTAACCCTAAAACCCTAAGCCATAAACCACAAAACCCTAAACCCTAAACCCGTAACCCGCCCCACCTGAAGCTCTGCAGCGACTCGGCCGTGGCGCGCGCCAGCACGTGGTGTGGCTGGCGGTGCTGGCAGCAGCCCAGCGCCTCTATGCGCGCCCGCAGCTCCTCAGGCCGCACGCTGGCCGGCAGCACGGTGTTGGCCTCGGGCAGTATGATCTTGTGCACAAACATCTGCGGAGCGCAGACGCCAGACGAGGGGGAAAATCAATGATTTCAGTTCGCGCAGGCGTAACAGCGTGCTCCTGATGTACGGTAGCAGCGTGGACAGACTAAACCGCAGCCCAGGGTATGGCGGGTCCTGGTCAGTTCCGACGACCTAGCAGGGCGAGTCGGCACCAGCAGCGGTTGGCAGCAGCAATCGCCGCGTGGAAGGGCAGGCTCGTGACGGCTTGCCGTGTCAGCAGCCGCTTGTCAAGATGTTGTTAGGTGGGTGCAGCGTGTACGCCAGCCCCCGTCACCACATGTCGCACCCCTGTCCGTTGCGCAGTACGTGCAAAGTGTTTGTTCGCGGTCTGTGCAGCGCCAAGCACAAAGCAGGCCCGGCAAGCACTTGCAAGGATCTTGTCGGGCGATACGAAGGGCCTGGCTCTGACGTGCGGCAGCTGGAAGGGCCCTCCGAACATCGCAGAATGCACGCGTAGAGCCTCCTGCATGGCCCACAGAACGCGCGTGTCAGGAAGAGGAGGCCATGAGGCTGTGCAGTGTGATGTTATGTTATGTTACATGAGGAGCGTGTTGGCCACACGGCCCATGCTTCCCCCAGATGGGGACCAGTGTGATTCCCGTGGGTCACCGCGCTTGGGCAGGCGTCATCAACGCAGCAGCCCGTAAGGCCGCAAGTGACAATGAGCCAAGCAGCGCAGGCGGGCGCGTATACTTTGTGACGGGTCTCGGTCCGGCCATTTGCACAACCAAACGCACGCGTACACTAGGGAAGCGTATAGGTGACAGGGCATGCATGCAGGTGAAGCCGACATCTGTGCGTGCGCGAACACACACGCACACACACGCACACGCACACACACACAAACGCATGCGCAGTATTGGCTCGTGCTGAAGTGAATGTATGTATGTTATGTTACATCAGGAGCGTGTCGGCCAAACGGCCCATGCTCCCCCCAGATGGGGACCAGGCGAGCTGAAGCGCATGACCACACGCGAGCAAGCCACCAGCACGCACCAGGTCCTGCTGCTGTGCCTGCAGCTGCGTTTGCTGCGCACGCTGCTGCTCCGCCTGCAGCTGCTGCTGCGTCTGCTGGGCCAGCCTGTTCATGTAGTGAAACACCTGCGCGCGGGTCCGCCCAATACAATAGGCACAACTATTATTCTAATAGGCAGGCAAGCGGCGCGCTCAACCTGGTGCCCTCCCCGACACACCTCCAGCGTACATGGCAATGGAATGCGTGTGGCAGTGCCGCAGCATGCCAGCCTTGGCAACGCCCACACCCGCGGTCTCTATGCATACACTGCACGGTCCCACGGAAAGCACACTGCATGGCCCCACGGGAACCAAACAACTCTAAACACACACTGTACATGCACACTGCACGGCCCCATGTGAATCACCCTGCATGGCCCCTGGGGCGCTCTTCCTCACGCACGGGCCGTACGATTTGACCTCTCTCGCTCCTCCATGCATATGTCAATACGAGGCTTCTCCGACAAACACACGTACACAAACGAATGCACACAACTGACGCCAGTACACCTCTCAGATGAGGACTGGCAACGCGGAACTCGAAGGTGCGTTCATTTCCCGCACCCCACGTGCATATGTTCTTGAAAACGCACACGAAGGCAACCATTCCCCCTATGCTTACGTTGAATATGGGTTTCATGCGGGCAATTACGTCTGAACCGAAGGTCCTTGCGAAGTCTGAAAGCAGCACCGGCGCCGCCATTTGCCCCAAGGCCTCCTGCGCGCCACCACGCCCACAACCGGCGGGTGCAAGAGTTCAGCGGCACCCGGCAGCACCCAGCGCTACACAGCGTGAACACGTGTTAGGTGTGTTACATCAGAAGTGTGTCGGCCAAACGGCCCATGCTCCCCAAAGATGGCGACCAGTCGATTTGAACACATGTGCCGGTCTTCCTCCTACCTGAAGCATGCGGCCATTCGTGCTCATGCACCCGCAGTCTCACGCATGTGCACGTACACAAGCCTAGATCCACACACGCAGTGACGCAAAGAGCGTATGCGGACAGCATGTGACCTCACATCGCTATGCGCTATGCCTTGCTCTGTCCCGGATTTGAGCCCTAACGCTATGCTGGTCTGGGTGATGGGCTGATCTGGATGTAATCTCTCCCCCTCCCTGCACCCCGTCACGCCTCCACCGCCGCGCTGACAGCGCACCGGTACACAGGCGGCCCGCACACCTGGCTGCATGCCCTTCCGCAAGCCCGCGACCCACACCCCACACGCGCAGTCAACTCCCCACCGCCGCGCCGGGCGAGAGCTCACAGTGAACTTCACAATGACAGTGACGGGCAATCCCGCATTCCGCAATCGCGCGCAATCCCGCACCTTGCTGAACCCCTGCGCGTTCTTGGACTGCAGGTATGCGGGCCCCAGCCCGATGACCATGTTGACCAGGCGCTTGCGCGCGGTGTAGTCGCCGGCTAGGCGCACCAGCGGCAGCTCCTGCATGGCGCGAGGCACGACGTACTCATGCGCCTGAAGCGCCTTGGCCTTACCGGCCGGCTGCGCCTGCGGTGCATGGCCCTGCGTGGGGAGGCGCAGCAAGGGCGCACGGATGCGTGCGCGATGAGATATGCACGACCCGGCCCCGGACCACAACTCTGCAAACCCCGCACAGCCGCACCTCGACATCTGCAAGCGTGGGGTACCCCGGCTGCCGCAGCTGCTGCCCGCACAAATGACAGGGCCAGGCTGCCAGGTGGCTGCCAGGCTTCTACGTCGATAATTCTTTGGCCGGCAGAGGAGGCAGGCACTCCCATCAAGGTGAGGCCCGAGCCCATATATACTCCCTCCCAGTAGCACCCAGGCCTCCTGCTGTGCCCAAATCTTCCACAGTCGGGTCGGCGGCTAGCGCCTCTCACATACATTCGCTTGCGGTCACCGCTAGATCCACACGCACACAGCTTTATCGTATGCCGAACCCCTACCCAGCCCCCTCTGCCCCTCTGCCTCCTCGAAGGTCTTTTCCGCTCCCGCGTGACCTCCTAGCGGTGCATGCCCCACCACCCTAGTCTCTAAATGGTAGAGACTAGGGTGGTAGGGGAAGCATCGGTAGGCGGCCACGGGGCAGCGGAAAAGACCTGTTAAGGATTGACGTGACTTTACCGATCAGGCCACTATTGGACGAGCCTAGTCTCCATGTGAGGAAACCAGCCAGGCCTGGCCTCTCACGAGAGTCCCACCTGCCCAGCCTGGCTGCTGGAGGGCGCTGCGGCGCTGTCCTGTTGGAAGGCCGCGCCAGGGGAGGACGGGGACAGCGCGTCAGACAGCTGAGTCAGCGCGTGCGGGGGGACCACAGGGAGGGGCGGTGGCGCGCCAGACGCGTCGTTGCCGGCAGCGGCGCCGGCGGCGCCGGCGGCCGCGGTCTGCTGCGCCTCGCTTGCCTGAAGCACCTCAGTGCACCACATCCTGCATACGCGCGGGTGCAGATGTAAATCTCATGTAAACATGTATTGCAAGCGCCATCCACACAATACCACCAGGTGTCAAACGAGAGGTGACGGTACACAGGTCAAAATCGCTTGGCAGGCGCACTACACACTGCAGCGGCAGACTTCAGGCATGCCCTCTGGCAGGCTAGCCTGGAATCAACCCGTGTATGGCGTTTTCAGTGAAACAGTGCCCATACATGTGATGTGTCTCGCCACGCTCCCAATCTATGTGTCGATCGACTGGGCGGTGCGCTGATGCATGCCAGCCGGGTCAAATGAAGAACGGCAAGACGATAATCACAGGGCCTTCCTCCACCGTGCTGCACTGATACCCCTCTCATCCTGCTGGTACCGCCACATACCGGGGCATCAAGCTGGCACCAACCCTCGTGATCGGCACCTTGCCAATAGCAGCATGCATCCCAACCCATTCTGCGCCCGAGTCAAATCCAGTCCGCTGCATCGCGATTGATTGCTTGATCCATTACTTATTTGCCTTCACGTCCGGTGGCTCGCAGGCCCTTAGGGGACCATCTGCACCGTGCCGCCCTATATCGCCATGCTCCTGATGTAGCATAACATAACGTGTAGTCAGAGCACCCAGAAGTGCTCATAACATACCATACGGTACACAGTCGTGCTGCTCGGGTAGCGTGGCCTCACCTGAGTGAGGCCAGCGTGAGCGCCATGAGCTCCAGGTACCAGCTGAACGCGCTCAGCACCCAGCTGCGCGCCTCAGGGTGAGACCTGCGGTACCAGGTACCAGCGGTGAAGGGAGTGGTGAAGGGAGTGGTGAAGGGGTGAAGGGGTGAAGGGAGTGGTGAAGGGGTGAAGGGGTGACGGGAGTGGTGAAGGGGTGAACGGCGGCGTGACGCGCACGCGCACACAGCTTGAACAGTTTGTGGTTTTGTACTGAATCCCGGACAATGATACGGGTGCGGGTGACGGAGACGTGGAGTCAACATGCAACCAGGCAACGAGCTACACAGTCGTTTTGAGTCGCTTCTGAAGCACTTTGAGCGTATAGTGAATGTCTATTAAGCACACGTACACACACGCAGGCGCGAATTACGTCCACGAGGAGGTATCCGAACAAAGCGTCACAATCTGCCTTGCGTATTGTTGCACATCGTCCCAGTGAGCATACCCCCCACCGCACTGTGCCTGATTGCCTAGTGCTGGCTAGCAGCATGCAGCATAGATTGGTTGCCTAGAAGTGGCCAGCAGCATGCAGCATGCATGGGCGCGCACGTACATGACGTCCCTCCATTGCGTTGGCTGGTACGTGGTCATCACGTACATCTGCTCCAGGCGGGCTGACACCAGCAGGTCAATGCAGGCGGCGTCCGCACGAGCATCAGGGATACCCCTGCAGCAGCGTCAGCGTCAGCGTCAGCGTCAGCGTCAGCGTCAGCGGCGTGACATCAAGCAGCGGGTGCGCGGCTTAAGCTAGGGGAAAGTGGAAAACCGAATCGCAGGGAGGAGCAGCGCGGAGGAGGAGCGACACGCTGAACGATGGTGAACAAGAGAAAGGATGTGATGCAAGTGACAGGGAGACGGCAGTGCCAGAGTAGCCGTGGGGTACTCAACAAGGTGCGGCCCGTCGAGCTCTCTCCAACACCACAGAGAGCTAACTGTCTGGCTCGGCTGGCGGTGCCATTCTCCCCACCCCCAACACGAATGCCCTGCTTGTGTCGACACGCATGTGCCGTATGCAGTGCCAATCCCCGAATACGGCTGCTAATACGGTGCCCTGGCCATGACCCTCTGGGTGGGTGAAGCCCGTCACCCTGGAGTACGACAGGCAGCCCTGGACTCAGGCTCACACACCAAGCCGGTGTGTTGGTATATGACGCACTTATGATGACAAGCAACCAAGAAGGTTACCTCAGTGGGTTGACTATGATCACACACACGCTTGCTTTCTATCCACACCTTCTGCCTCGCTTCATTCGGCTCAGCTCACGCGCTGGCGCTCTCACCTGAATGCAGCCAGCTTGACGCGCTCCATGCCAAGCGCGTGAGACTGTCGCGCGTCCGTGGACAGCATCTGGTACCACAGCTGGTCCAGCAGCGCAAACGCCCTCCCGGCAGCAAAGCAGCGGCAGCAGCAGCAGCAGCAGGACACACATATGCACGTCAAATGCACACACACAAAGGCGACGCGGGCAACGCAGGTGTCACACGGAGGCTTGGTACGATGGATGTCCGGGGCGAAGGTGACGGAGGGCGTTTCCGCACGGCAGCGGCCTGTTCCCCAGCAGGCGCTGCGGCCGGTGTGTTCTTGAACTTGAAGCGTGCCCACTGCACCTCTCGTGCGTGCGCCCATGCACAGGGCCCCCCCCCCCCGGCAGCACGCGCCAAACACCCTTCACATACTATATCCACAGCGCTGCCTTGCTCTTGCCTGATCCTGCTCAACGCCATGCACCATACCTAAGAGCCAGAGGCTGGCATGAGAGTGCGGCAAATCGTTACTTGCGGGCCAGATGGTTACGCGAACGACCGACCATTGACAACGCACGGTGGCATCAGGTCGCTCTCCAGGCCGAAACGCAGCACCGGTACCCACCCCCTCAGGCCCTCATCCCTCACCTGCACACCCGCGCCTCCCCTGGAGCCTCCGCATCCGTACCGCCGTCGGCGCCCCCGCCCCGCTGGCGGGCGCCTGCCGCCCCGCCAGGCTGCTGCACCCGCAAGCTGCCACCTTGGTCGGCGATGTCGCCGTGGATCCAAAGCCAGCGCAGCCGCTGCGAGATGTCCCACGCGCTCAGGCCCTGAACGCTGGCCCACGCTAGCCGCAACGCGTTGAGCTTAGCAGCCTGCTCTAGGTAGGTCTCGAGCGGGCTGGGTTTGGAGTTGGGCTGGGTGGGGGGCTTGCCGTTGGTGCCGTTGTGCTGCTGCTGGTCGTGCTGCTGCTGCTGCTGTTGCTGCTGCTCCCACAGGATCATGTCTTGAGGGCTGGGAGGGAGGAGGTCGTGTACTTGTCGCACCTGCAGCATGAACCGGCAACGTTGTAACAGTGTCACGGTGATACCCCGCTATCCGGGGTGGCAAAAGTACAAGTAAAATACTGTTCCCCATGTGGGAAGAGCCCATCTGGGCAGTTTGGCTGACGCGTTGCTGTGTCCTGGTGTACCCTGACGTACTTGGTGGACGTACATAGTACTAAGAACAACCAGTGATCAATGCCCCACCACCGGCTGCAGGTCAAGAATAGAGCACGCAAGCAAAGCGCACGGCAAAGCACGTGCCTGCAGCAGCAGCGTCTGGCAAGGTAGTTGCTGGGAGGATCCCTCCGCGGCGCCGTTCTCGTCGCCGGCGGCGGTGAGGTGTGCGAGCGCTAGGGCGCAGGAGGTGGGGGCCAGCGCGGCGCAGGCTTGCGGCAGGCAGAGCCGGCAGGCGCCGGTGGGATCGTGAGGGTCCGGCGGCGTGGCCAGCATGGACCACGGCAGCGGAGCCTCCAGCATGTGCTGCGCCAGAGTCTGCAAAACACATGCACACACGCAGCAGACGAAATCGCACATGCAGACACGCATGCATATGCTGATGCTGGTGCTGATGCTCACGGTTATGCGCACAGCAGCTGGGCGTGGAACAAGGAGGATTACCGGTATTTTATCCAGCCTGCATTTGCAGCTGGCAATTCTTTCGCTCAGTCGGTTCCATGTTCCAACATTCATGCGCAACCCAAGCTAAAGGAGCGGATGTATCGCTCCTGCAGACGCAGGGTGCGTGTGCGTGGCAGAACGAAAAATCGAGGATGCAATTAAGCAGATAAACACCCGCCACGTGCGTGCATTTGACTGATTGAGCCCATGCGCTATCCTAGGGTCATGCAGGCGTCGCCGAGCACGTGCAACATCTCAGTTAAGGCCAGCTCGGGCCGAGTAACAACGCAAGACAAGTGAGTATACAGCTTCGCGCCAGCCACCCGCAACGACCACCCCGCCGCACCTGCAGCGACTCTGAGTCCAGCACCAGCACGACCGTGCACAGCGTCAGCAGCAGCTTGGAGCCGTCGTTGCTGATGCCCAGGGAGGGCAGCGGGCACATGCCTCCGAAACCGCCGCCCTCCATGGCGTAACCGCCGGGCAGCGCCGGCACGGGCAGGCCAACCTGCAGCGGTTAAATTGTAACAGCATACTAAAACATTCATGCATGGGTCGTATGCGTTGCCGCCGGCACTGTGCAGTACAGGGAGGGGAGCGACGGGCCCGCGGTGATGATGGAACAGCTTTGCCATGCACAACAAAATCGATTGAAGCTGCAAGCCGCGTGATGCTGGCAGCCGTGTGGTGCCAGGGTTGAGGGCCGGCTGGTTGGCACAGGAGGACGCGCGTCGCTCATCGCTTGGCCAATACCCCCACCAGGGCTGGTGTTGGGGCAACGCCCTAATCATCTTGAACCGCTCGAGATGATCAAGGCGTTGCCCCAACAGTTGGTGCTAAGAACCCAGGTCAAGCAGGCTCGTTAGCATGCACCTGCCTCGCATACGTACAGCGAGCTCTATTACAAGAATCAGTTTGTTGCCTCTTCTGCTTCCTGGTCCCCATCTGGGGGGAGCATGGGCTGTGTGGCCAACACGCTCCTGATGTAAACACAACCTAACATATACGGTAATCAGTTCGTTGCCGCGATTTGCCACCCTGGCCTTTGGGGGCCCACTCCCTCGCGTCGCGCTTAACAACAGTGACGCCAACACGTCATCAAACTGTCCTGGTCATCACCACAGCAGGCAGGCTGGCTGTTGCGGAGGTGCGGCGCTGTCGGGGTGACTCACGCTGGTGTGCTGCAGCTGCTGCCAGCTCACCACCCCGGAGCCCGAGCCGTCCTGACGCTCGCCGAAGCAAACGATGGTGCAGGTCTGCAGCATGACATGTGTCAAGGCATGGCAACACAGAGCCACACACACACACACACACACTCACACGCGTCAGTGGCGGACACCTCACTACCCTCAGGTGCAGTCCCTATCCTCACATAAACACACGCTGCACGGCCCCACGGCAAGCACACTGCAGGCCCCTCGTGAAGTAAGCAACTTGAACACACGTCAGTATACCGCGAATTGCACATGCATTATTTCATTATTTGATTGTCCCATCAGGGTTCATAACGCACAGGCGCGACTGCAAACGCACGTGCATCAAGGCGTACGGGTGGCAATGTTCGACGAAAACAGTGCTGGTCAAAACTGCATGCACATCAGCGTCAACATCAGCGCTGCATGCTGGCCACCCAACTAAACCCATGGCTTTGCGCTCAGCAACAACGTTCTGCCTCCGTACCTGCGCGTTGGGGTACAGGCCCGCCGGCGGCTCAGGCCAGAAGGTCGTGGGCGCGCCGCATGCGGTGCCGCTGGTGGCGACCGCGAACACCGTAGCCTCCGCGGGGTGCGGCGCCCAGACCACGCCGCGTATGGCGTACTCCGGCGGCAGCGAGAGCACGCTGCTGGCCAGCACGCGCGGCGCGTACCTGCGCCACAGCCAGCCGGTGAAGAGTGAAGCGTGGAGCGAAGGGCCACGTCAGCAGCCCACCCCCGCTGACCGGCCATGCTAGCAAGTTGTGACAGGCAGGAATGCCGACGCCCTTGTGGCAATGCAGAACAGCGGCGGAGTACCAAGGTCACATGCGTGACAGCGCAAGCGGGGAACTGGTGCGCGGTTGGGCACGGTTTAAAGTGTGATGCGGTGCAAGGTAATGGGCGGAGCTATATCATGGAAATATAAAATGTGGGCGCCGACCGCCCCAGCCTGATGGTGATTGTGCATTGGAGCCTGCTGCACGTTAACCCAAACCAAGCGCATTGCGTGACCCAGATCGAAAACGATCAGAAACTCCCAAGCCGAGCGAAGCATCTGCCCGAACAAACCTGCAGGTCAAAGTTGCGGCACTGCGAGCGCAGCACAGAGCCCTGGCGCCCTCACAAGCACCGAAGCATTCCGACCTGACAACAAGATCGCCATGCAGCACTGCTGGTATGTTCGGCTATTGTTCGCTACTGAGGCATGCACTCCTGGATCAGAGCCCGATGTCAACCCCCTGATTGAATGATGGAGTAATTGTTTTTAAGCCGGGAAGCGGACTTGCCAGGGCCGGTTGGGGTCGGGGTGCGGGGCGATTTGCTGCTGCTGCAGCGCCGCCTGCGCGTGCGCTTGCTGCATCTGCGGCGGCATGCATGAGACGACGCAGGGGTTACCGCGCAGGGAGAGCACGTTGAGGATCGCCGGGCGGTCGGCAAACACGCACGCGATCAGCACCTGCGGGGTGGCAGCGCAGCACACAGTGCCACAAGACATGGGTTTGCTGGCAGCATGCGCGTTGTGCAATGCAGCCCTGTGCGAAAAAATCCCCAGCGTACAAATGCACTGGCTGATGTGATGTGAGTATGTCATGTAATGATGCAGGTGGGCAGCGCGAGCTTGGCATTGCGTGTTGCGATGCGGGGTGGAGCAGGATGCCATTCTAGCTTCCTCCCCTTCGCAGCAGCTGCGACAGTGGCAGCGGCGCCGCTCGCACTACGCTGCCAAGGAGCAGTGACAGCAGTGCACCCGGCATGCATGCACTACACAGCAATGCCAGCATTGTGACCGCATACGAATGGTGAGGATTGGACAGGCGGCAGTACTGCAAATTGCAGCGCATCAGGACGCCTGCACACATGCCCCTTGCATGCTGGTACCTGACGCGTCCAACTACAAGAATGCCATGCCTTGGCTGCCCGCGTGCACACACGTATTGTTGGTGCACGAAGGCACTGGACAGCCTGTCCATTGGGATTGGATCTGACATGTGCATCTGGCATGGCACATGTTGCATCCATGCATGCATGCATGCATACTGGTACATGCATGCATGGGTCCACGCGTACGCACCTGGTCGCTGGCGCGCACGGACGTGGCCGCCACTGTCAGCGGCACCGCTGGCGGCTCCATGCTACCATCCGGCAGCGGCTCTGGGGACAGGTACAGCGGCTGCCCCGAAACCGGGTCCGCCTGGTAGACCTGCCACGTCAGCGCCGAGGGGATCTTGCCACGTGACGACCATGCGAGGTGCAGCCGCCCCGAAACCGTCACAACGGCGATCGTCAGCTGTGCGGGGTTGGCCCATGGCATCGCGACCTACGACAAGCGAGCGCCACAGCGTGAAAAAGCCGCGTGCGCCAACGCACACCGTTCAGGCAGGGATCGTCAAGCCGTTATTATTTCTGCGGCAGCCGCCAGATCAGCCCAGACACTCGCTCGCTATCGTCAGGTGCAGTCTCCATCCTCATGCATACACACACTGCACTGCCCCACGGGAATCACATTGCACAGCCCCACGGCTGCCTTTTTCTGCCACCCTGTTCAGCCTTGTGATGTGCTCACGCGACCGGCTTCCCAGCGGTCCTTGCCGACGCCCCAACGGCTACACTGCCCTGGGCCTTAACAGGAGCCCCCTGCGCCACTGCCGCAGCGCCTTCCCTGCCTGCGGCAGCGCCTTTCCTGCCTGCCGTAGCGCCTGCCCCACTACCGCGTGACAGGGCTCACCTCGCTGAGTGACGCCAGCATCTCATCCGCAAACATGGTGTCCAGCGTCTCCTCACCCCACGCCTTGCGCAGCAGCGCCTGGCGTGCGATACGCCACAACACGACACGACAACACACAACACGACATGGCAGCACACGGCATGACACGGCACGGCACGACACCACAGCACACGACACGACAGCACAGTGACAGTGTCTGTTGCAACGTGCACATCAAGAAAACGTGTCCGATACTGTGATGCGATGCGACAGGCTTGAGAGCAGGAGTGCAGCCTGTGCAGGGCGGCAGGCTGAATGATCTGGGAGTACAGCTGCTGTATTGGATGCGTGAGCATGTGTCATGCTTTGAATAAGTGCGTGGGACAGTGCAAGCGTGCGGTGGTGTGGTGTTGGTACCGTGGTACACTGGTACCGCATGAGCGTGTTGTCCTTGACAACCTGAAAACACGTGCTTGGAGGCACTTGGAGCGTTGAAGCAACACATGTCCACATAAACCAGCATCGCTGAGGCCAAACCTGCTGCTAGGTAGGCGCTGTTCACAAAGCGCGCCCGAGGCCAGGCTATGCAAAGGCCAAAGGATGATCGCCACAATATTTGCACCCGTGACGAGGTGGTTTAGGGGCCGCTTCCCGCCCAAGCGCCCATGTGTGCAGGAATGCTGGGTCTCACCTTGGCAGCTGGGTGTGTGCATGCATGTACGGGCGGCATGCCTCGTGCTTTGTGCTGGGGAGCTCTGAGCAATGCACGCACTGGTCGGTACCGACCCAATGCGAGTGTGGGGACTACGATATGATGGGCATGTGTGGCATGCATGGGCTGATGGAAACCTTACCTGTGTTGACCAGGTGTTCCCTGGGGAGCAGCACAGCCACGAGGCGCTCAGTACAGGCTCGTCCAGGGTCGTCACCTGCTGTCCGTGCCACGAGTCCCACGTGCGCAGCTGAGGGTCATCGTTGCCGCGCCCCTGCAGAGACGCGTGACATGACCCACACCAACGTCCACTCCAGCTTCGCAGCGTTTGCAGGCATGAGTTGCCGCTACCGCAGTGCCGGAAACCGTAACCAGCACGTGTGTGCGCACAACTGCCGTACTGCCTCGACAAGCAACTGTACACAGCGCTTCGTGCCAGGTTCCACAGCATGCCTCAAGTCCGTCATACACAAGATGGTGCGTCACCTGCACTGCGGGTCTCTGTTGCTCAACCTGGGTCCACACGACCACCGAACCGCTGCGGGTGACTGTCAGCAGCGCCCTTCGCTGCTCCGGGTGCGACCAGGCCATAGTTGCAACGCCATCGTCCGGGCCTGCATGAAGCCCAGCACACCGTGACAGCACCAAACCCCACTCTGGTTGGGCATATGTATTGCCCTGCCCTCCCAGGCATTGCTGCCATAGACGCTTGCGCGCATATGCGCCGAAATGGGCGAAATTGGTGATACTGCAGGTGCTTGGTTGGAACAGTCACGCCCCATGATGCTGCAAGTAAAACAACATTAGCTCGCAAGCGTGCGTTGGGCAACGCACCCTGTTAGCTAAGCCTGGCGCACGATCAGCAAAACGAAAAAGCCATTTCCCAAGCCAAGGAACTCGCACCTTTGAGAAGCAGCTCCAATACTGAGCAAGCTTCTGGGTCAGAGGGCTCTAGCAGCGCAATGGTGGCAATGTTCGGCACTGAACGCGATTGCACCGCGACCGCAATCAAGTTCGAAGCGCTGCACCATGCTACGCACGAGGGCTTCGCGTCTGCAAGCGGTACCTCCACCTGCACCAGCAGCTCCGGCAACAGCTGCTGCTGCACAGAGGCACCTGAAGGCTGTAGCTTCGCCATCCACACTGTGGTGCTGCTGCTGCTGCTACTCCTGCTCGCCTTCTGCAGACACCGCCGCTAACGCACCATTCGTGCTGCTGTTACTCCTGCATGTGGCTGAAATGTACCTATCTACGCCTAACGCAGTCAACTCATTGTGACTTTGGGGTTCGGGGCCCCGGCCCCGGCCACGGCTGACGTAGTGTGACCTCGGTGTACGCACTTGGGCGGAGATGCTGCCTGGGGGGGCATGTGCTGCAAAAGACAGTGGGAAGAGCGCCAACGTTTGTGAGTGACGCGCACATGTAAACGAATCCTAAAGTGAGGGGTGACTGGTGAGGGATGGCAAGCTGCGCGCACAACATGCGGCATGCATCTGATTATTGAACGGTAAAAGTAGTGGCAGGCCTGACCAGCACTGTCAGCAATGATTGCCTTGCGTGCGCCTATGCCTTGCTGTGCTTGACTCTGCATGAGGGTCATACCTGCAGTGCTATTCACAGCTCAAAAGCGCAGAAAGCATGTGGGGCGAGGGGGCGGCGCCGTGAAACAAGGCGCCATGCACCATGGGGCAGCTTGCTTGGCCCATTCCAGGCTGCCAGCGTTGCATGCAGTATGTCGGTGCATGCTCTCCACATGGACTCACCCACGCACCGGTACATAGCACATCACGCCATGCTTTTTGTTTTGGGGACTGGCACCTGGACGGGCACGGTTACACGCATGAAAGCCGCTGCCAAAGCAGGCACGCACCGGCACAGCGGGTTAAACCTGACCCCCAGGCCGCAAACGCGTCTGGGGCAAGGACAGGGACCGGGACAAAACAAGGCATGCAGAGCGCGCAAGGCCCACGCAGCAAGCACAAGCCGGCCACCCAGCAGTCGAAAGGCAAGCAGAGTGGAGGCCAAACCACCTCGTAACCTGCACCCCGACGAGGGAGAACCTCTACACTCACACGTGGCACACACGACGGCACTCAGATCCCGCCGCATTCAGGTGGCCACCCCAGAACGGCTGATTGAAATGTCGACATTGCAAGCACGCCTTGGTTCAAATGGCCAGAAGGGGAAACCGTGTGTTCAAGAGGGGAAAACACTGTGTGCCCCGAGCGCGTCCCATGCAGCCCGCATGCCAAATAGCCATCACCAAGCACCATGTGCCGTCACCACCGTCGTTCAAGTATCCAGAAATCGTAGTGCTGCTGAAGCGTAGTGCGTTGCGCGTCGTGCCAGCAGGTTGTGCGTGGTGCGTGGTGCGCGAGTGGAACCAAACATCAGGAATGTGGCCGACGCGGCGTGTTATGAGCATACAAGGGCAAAAACATGAAAAACGCACAGTGGCATGTGTGTGGCATGCCAACTGTCAAGTGCATCATTTTGTGTCGGACGCAGCGCGAGCGCAGAGGTGGGGGATGTGCGTGAATGCGGGTTGCGCAAAGTGTTTAACCAACTGGGCATTTCTGGCCGCAAGCGGATTCCAGGTGAGTGTGGGGCAGCATCCGACAGCGCACCACTGCTGCTCACGAGCTTGCGGTCGGTCGGACTGCCGCCATTCCGGCGGGGCGTAACGATTGGTGACATGCCAACAACTCACCCATAGCACATGTGCGCTGAACGTTGAGCTGTGCATTTGCGGGCAACATCCTGGCGCGGTGCATGCGCGGTACGAATCGAACTCCCTCCCTGGCTTGAGAAACCTCCAACCAACTGTGGTGGCCACCTGCCCAGGTTTGCTGGCAGTTCCAACCATGGCTGCCACTATGAATAGACCCGATCTGACATTGTGCGCCTAGTCACTACCACAGCCTCGCCATAACCGCGCTACACAACGCTAGATACACCTTCAAACCCCGTTCGTTCCATCATCTCCAGTCACCGCCACGCACCCGACAACGCCAATACCTTTAAACAGGCAGCCAAGTGAACGCAGGTGCCAGAGTGCCCTGCGAACCGTGTTGTCCCCTTTCCGCACGGTGGGTCATCGCGCGGTGCCTGGCCCCTCAAAAAGAGACCATCGCTTTTGTGGGGCGTCTAGTTGCTCTTGCGTTCTGCCGCCACACCTATTGCAATAAGGCCGTCGCACCTGAGTTCGGTTTGCACGCATTGTGACCGTGACACGCGGCGTAGGCTTTTGGCCATTACGGCCATAGATGGGCTGAGTTGTCAGGCACTTGACCCCAGGTTACGGGCCAATACGCCCACTCACATACAATCTGCCCTTCCTTGCTGGCGCAGGGCCTGTTTGTATCTTAAACCTCAGTTAATGGGGGTGTTGACCCAGCCCCGTCTTTTGAACGCTAGCACAGACTTGTCGGTATCCAGCTCCACATCCACGCGGGTGCACTCGCGCCTGGTCAGGAGCACTCAGAGGCGATGCTTCAACTTTCCCACTCGCAGCCTTGCTGGCAAGGTTTCACTTGGAGACGGGCCTGACCAGCAGGGCAGGCTTAACAGCTTGACACGCGAGCTGAAGCGTGCGTCTGAAGAACTGATTTCAGGCGGCGAACTACTACCAGCTGTTGAGCTTGGGCGAGCCAGCACCAGCTTTGCGGCCAGTAACGCCCCAGTTCAAATAGATACCAAGCCAAAGGCGGTTACGACAGCCGCACAGCCACAGGCACAGCCGCAGGTCCGCTTGCCAGTCCTGCCCAGTGACATCCCCAACGACGTGCTGACGGAGTTTGAGCACAAGCTCGAGGCTGATGTAGCCACTGTAGGAGTTACTATTGTGGCCATTATGGGCGTCATAGTGTTTTGGCGAGGCGTGTGGGTGAGTTGCACCGTGCATGCAGCGTGCGCTGGAGGCATATTCGAGCGCTCTATGCTGCGAGACGGTCAGGGCTGTAAAGAAGCACATGGGGCCTGCATTTCTTCACAGCTCATGCCTTATTCGTGCTGTGCAACCCTGCATGAGGCATACTTCCTGCAGTGTGTGCACGTTGGCGGCACCATCTTATCTTGTCTGTGTCTTTACTTGGACTGTGTGCTGTGCTTGAACCCTGCTTGCAGGCCTTGCTTGATCACTTTATCGGAGACAGCGTCTTCGGTGATGTCATGTGCGTCGTGGTTGGCCTCTCGATCGTACTGTACATCAGGCTGAGTGGTTACCGCATCGCTTCGTTCTGGCCGCCAAGCTAACAGTGCCACACGCAAGCCTGGGTGCAGTGATTCGGGGGTTTGGCACTGGCGACGGTGCAAGCAGAGGTCCAACACCTGTGCTGGGTCAGGCCGCACTGCGGCAGGTGACGCTGACCAGCTCACAGGACTGACACTGCAACCCTGCACAAGGCCCTACCTGCGGTGTGTGCACGGTGGCGCCGCGCCTGTTATTGGTAGGCACCTACCTGAGATGTTCTTGTTTCCGTGATCCTGCAGGCAGGTGTCTGTGCATTCCAGCTTCCTTGCATGTGGCCGCCAGTTGTGGTGATCAGTGTATATGCTTCATGTAGAGATTTTTTGCGCGTCGAGGGCTCCCTGTGCCGTGAGCATGTGACATGTGCTCTTCAGCATGCATACCAGTTTACCCGTGTCTCATTCATCATGCCAGCTTGAGCATGCACACGCCAACGCGTTTTGCAAAGACTGCATAGGCTGCATGGCGGCCTCCTGTATAACCTACCATTTACGTCCTTCAAGATACCCTGTGAACACCCCAGCACCATCTTGATTCACCTATGGCCAACCTGATCTTTTCCATCTTGCACATCTTTTCGCCTCCGCTGCATTAGCGCTTGTAAAATTGCTACCTGCGGATCATGCGTATGTGAATTGCCTGGTGTGGTACATGCAGCGACACATGCAGTGCAGGTGGCTTGTTTGGTGGCTCCAATTGAAATCCATGCTGAGCAATATTACGAAGTGTACAGCGATTCCACGAGGATGCCAGCAACGGGCAGCTGCAGTGTGCAACAGTGACGCCCAAATGTGTGCTACAGCGACACACACGCCAGCGTGTTTAGTATGAGGTCATGACCTGCATGCCACTCATTGATTGGAGCGGTGCCACAAAAAGGTTGAGCGGAGGTGTAACAGGCACGTGCGCAAAGGATAAGCGTGCGTGGATGGCACCAACCGTGAGCCACAGGCCCCAAGGCTCAAGCAGGCAGTTGCATGTTGCCTCTGGGAGCATGAGAACCTTGCTGCAGGCATGACAGTCAGAGCTTCTACGGCCCAAGTCACAATGCAGGGTTGGGTGGTGGTAATAGTGTCATGGCACTTGGGGCAGCAGTCAATGAAAACTACTGCTGCTGTGCTGCTGCGCTGCCTGCTGCGGCTCCGGTACCAGGGCCGGGACCGCCCAGCATCTCCCGGATCCAGGGCTCGTTGGCCACTTCATCCAGCGGCAGCCGCTCCTCCGCCTGCTTCACCAGCAGCTGTTGGAGGAGGAGATGAGGGGGCACAGCAACAGCAGTGCAGCAGAGTCAGCTCCAGGCGGGGTTCAGAGCTGCCTAGACTGAGCTCAGCTTCCGCAGCAGGCGATGGGGGGGTAAGGGACAAGCAACAGGTGGCTTAAAACTTCAAAACGAGATGATTTCACATGGACGCCTGTCGACTGCACAAGCCAGGCACACGCCACCTGTTAACTGGCTTCAATGCTTTAGGTACGCCTACTCTCACGTGACGGCTTGCCCAAGCCCGCTCTTCCACTCACAGGCCCAGGCAGTGTATATGACCCCCCCCCAAGACCCAGACCCACATGCGTGCATGTGTGCTATCATCGTTACTGCAACGTACACAACGTGCACATCATGCAGGCCCCCTACCTTGCGAATGAATGCCTTGGCGCCCTCAGAGCGCTGCGGCTTGTCAGGGAACTTCAGGTCCACACGCACTATGCGGCGGTACGTGTCCTGCGCATGCAGCCAGCACGTACACGGCAACACTCAGACCCATATGGCAAGATGCGCATGGTAGCTGAGTGGTGCCATACACATAGTTTCGTCAAGCAGACCAGATCGGGGCATCATACACAGATGTCAGGAGCCTGTTAGAAGCTTCCTGCATAACCGAGCAGTCCGTTGCATGTCCTAGCACCGCAGCCCTCTAGCACCTCCTCTCCCCTCAACGCACATAGGTTTCAGTGAGAACCAGCACTTCCACGGGGGCCACCAGGCCGGCGAGTGCCGCAGGTGCTGTGCAGCATGTACAAAGTCGCCACACAATACGCAACTGGACGCAGCACTGGTGATGCTGTGCAGTAAGCTGTGCGGCACCACATCTGTAGCCTGCTTTCCGTCAGGGGCCCCCCGCTCACCTGGTGGCCGGGCGCCTCAAAGGGAGGGCTGCCGTACATGAACTCATACGCCAGCACGCCCAGGCTCCAGTTGTCCACTGCGCAGCTGTGCTCGCGCCCCTCCACCATCTCAGGCGGCAGGTAGTCCAGCGTGCCGCACAGCGTCTTGCGCCTGCACGCACATACGACACCAGTTTGGCGAGGCCGTTAGCGGATTGGCGGGGCTGCGCGTGCACGGCTCGTTTCAGTTGCTCGCCATGTTAGTGACCCAAATCCAGGCTTTCCCCCAAACAGCAAACCAATCCTGCAGCGCTGTATGCACACGCTGGTGGCTAGACTTTTAGCCACATCCGCAATTGTGCTGCACCCTCCGCAAGCACTTTGGGAGTGCGTCGCACACCACGCACAAGAGGCTGTCAACCTGGATGACTCCGGGTGGTACTAAGTGCGTGCAAATGGTCCAATCAGCTGTTGTCAAGGACGCTCCAGAGCACCAGGCTGAGCATATGCTCGCTGCATGTGCACCCTCTCCTCTCCTTCACTGCAGCGTGGCCCATCCGCTGGCCTCCCACCTCACAGCGTGGCAGTCATCGCAGCCTTACCAGCCGCAGCCAACCCAGCCGCACCTGTTGGAGGGCGCGTGCACGCTCCACCCGAAGTCGCTGATCTTGATCTCCCCGTTGAGCCCCAGCAAGAGGTTCTCCGGCTTGATGTCGCGGTGGATGACGTGCTTGGTGTGGCAGTAGCTCAGAGCGGCCGCCAGGCTGGCGATGTACCTGCGGAAACGCGGGTGAGAGCGGCATCAGCAGCGGCAGCAGCAGCGGAGGGGTCCGTAAGGGGCGTGGGCTCCAGCAGGTGACAAGCGGAGGTGATTGGGGCCCCGAAAGGGACCAAGAACCAGCAAGCAGAGTCAGCGTGCCATGAGCGGCCAAGCGCGGCCGCTGTGTTGACCCAGATCGGGTGCATGCAAGGAGGCATGTGAATGCGCGGAGGCATTTCACAGCCGTCTTTGCCTGTAAGTGCCTGTTGCGCTTTGGGTTGTTCCCAGGCTCCCCATTCCAGGAAATGGACATACATTCGGCCAGTCCGCAGGTTCGATTGAATTGGTGTCTTGTAGTGAGCAAGACTTTTTCAGAATGAAAGACAATGTCTATAGTGCTGGCACAGGCGAACAGCAGAAGGATGCTTGACACAAAACCAAAATCACGTGGTTGGGTGTGGGGCCATGCCTGCAACATGTTGCGCTCCATGCGCCCAGGGTGCACACTGCCATCCGCACCCTACGTGATGGATGCCCCAACACGCGTGTAGTGCACGCCATCTGCTCGACGCGCATTGCGCATGGCGTAAAATAACAAGGAAAGAGGAGAGGCAAGCCTAAATGCCAGGAAATGCAGGTACAATGCATACCAGGCACGCAGTACTACGCGATGCGGAGCTGCACAGGCAAATCGCTGTCCCCTGAGAAGGCCTTGGCCTTGGCACATCTCGTCAAAGACACATACCCGAAGCGAACACTCCCACACCACCGTAAGCAGCAACCCCCTCCCCAGGCACACGCCTTTCATGGGCGGCGTGGATCAGTTTGCAAGCCCCTACGCAACATCCCCGCACCCCTACCCCTGTACGGTAATGCTTTGAAAGTTGCGGATGGATGTCACGGCGCAGGACAGACAGCTACAATGAAACTTACAGACTGACTTAACCTGGCCACCAGGGTGGCAAAGCTCGGGGTGCGGAGCCGCGGATTGCCAGGAACCGCGTTTCTTGCTGGCAAGGGTGCCAGGCAGACATGTGCTGACTTACCCCGCCGTGGTCCGCTCGTCAAAGTGGTCCTTGCGCACGAGCTCCTTGTAAAGCTCTCCACGCGCAGCATACTCCAATATCAGGTACACCTTCTCCTGCAGAACCGGGCACACAAGTCACATCTTAGCCATTCTGCAGTTCTGCCCCGCCACGGCCGGTTTCAAGGTTCTGGTTGCCAGGCAGCAGCTTAGGTGATGCCCACCTTGTCATAGAAATATCCATACAACCGCAGAATGTTGGGGTGGCGCAGGTGCGCCTGGATTTCTATTTCACGCCGGAGCTGGTGCTCCACGTTTGATTGCTGGAGCTGTGCCTTGAACAACACCTGCAGAAGGCAGCGACAGAGGGAAAGGAACAAGGACACTGTTGCCAGCCTAGTTTGAAGCTTGACCTTCAGCATTTTAGTCCGCTGGGCCACTAGTTATTCAATTCTTGACGTCACCAACCACCCACAAGGTATGCACAACGCTTATGGCGCGCCTTTCAGCCCCGCGCCTGTACCTTGCAGCATGCTCGAGGAGAGCCATGACATCAAAACGCCTGGACAGTCAGCAGCTCAGGGTAACGACCTCACCTTGAGTGCCACAATGTACTTGCTCTTCTTCTCACGTGCTAGGTACACGTTTCCAAACTTGCCCTTCCCTAAAGGCTTGCCAATGTCAAAGTCATCGATGGTCCAGCGAGGCTTTGAGCTGGTCCCTGCTCCCTGGGACTCGTGCACTGCGCTGGCCGAGGCTTTCTGACCTGCAGCGGCTTGCTGTTGTTGACCTTTGGAAGCAAGCGTGTTGAGGCTTGCTACCTGAAGTGGCTCAGCCATGTGTGCTGTCCACTCAAATAAGAAAGTGAGGAATCAACCTGTGACCAAGGTGCTTGGTCAAAGGGTCGCCCGCGGCACGCAAACCCCCGCAGCTGTCTGCCACCGTGCCACGTCTGTCAAGAAGGCAAGCGCCCCATATATGGAAGCCACGGTGTGGTTGTATCAGGCTTGAAATTGCCCTTGTAAATTGTTGCTTGAGAATGTGGTGCGGTGAGTTTGCAGCACCTGGGCCAGGCTGCACCTTGGGCCCGAGGAAGACAACTGGGGAAGCAAGTTAGGTAACGTCAGGTGTGGAAGCTCAGCTTAAAGGTTTAATATGATATGCATGGGAGAGTGTTGGCGATATGGGCCCTGGTAACCCTAGCACATCGTTGCGGTAGTGAATCCAGGTTCCGGCGTTCAAACGACGCCGGTATTGCAGTACAAATTTGAGCGACCACCTCCGGTGGCCCGGAAAACGCCATCAAGCCTTCCACAGCTTGAAGCTCAGTCAGGTAGGTATAAACTGCTGCATAAATTCCACTGTTGGCTTTGGGACACCTGCCTCAGGGATACGACCATGACCCGGCACACGCGCCACCGAGTCCTTGGAAGTATGGGCTGAGCTAAGAGCCAGCACAGCATTTCAAGTCCAGCTGTTTGTCCAAAGCCAGGGAAATGTGGTGCACGTGCTGCTTGCTGTTGGTGTCAAAAACTGGCCCGCCACACGAGAGGCCCAACCACCAAGCTGCAGGTTCAAGCTCATCAATGCAATATGACTGCAGGTAACTTGGAACACATTCGCAAACAAAAGCGGTGGTGTGTGGTGCGAACTGGAACCTGTGGGCGTGCTCAGAGGCCGTGCGTGGCCCCAATTATATGAGCCTCCCTGTCAACAGCCAAAACTGCAAACTGCCAGTACTGCCAAGCACGTTTCAGGTTTCAGGTTTCTGACAGTATGATATCTTGCAACATGTGCCCAACCAGACCACCTCAACACACCATCCCTTCATCCTTGTGAAGCCACGGCCCACGGGTGTTGTGCTCGTGTGAGTGGGAGTGCGTGTGTGAAGGAAGGCCAAGGCTGCGAGGCTGAACACCGCGTGCAGCATGCAGCCGACCCCACCTCATCTGTCATGCAGCATGGACGCAGACCTTGTTCGTTTCAACACACGCCTACGAGGCTCGCACCGAGCTGCACCGAGCACTCAGAAGGAGTCTGTTGCTGCAGTCACATGGATGGTCCTTGCAAGTCACTTGAACTTGGGCTTGGACGTCAGGCCTGTGCGGTACGGCCGGCTAGGTGACATCCCGGGGCCCCCCCCTGAAGTGGACGATGGCGCGCCGTAGTGGGGCCCTGCCGACCCCTTGGGGGACAGCGAGGTGGATGAGGCGGAGGCTGGCAGCTGCACGTACAGGGGGGAACAAGGGGGGAGGGGAGGAAAGCTGGGAGGCCATGTTGCGAGTGGTTTGAAAACACAGCAGGCGCACGGGCAGGTTATCACGACGGCTGGCTAAAGGTCTGTGGCGTTAGCACGGCTAACTGCCTGATTCTGAACTGCTGCATGCGCAGCCGTTGTGGTACCGCATACCCGGTATGCCCACCTGCGGCTGCACAGGTGGATGCTCAGGGAGGGGCAGACCCGCATTCACCCCCGTGCATGGCCATGAGGATCCCCTCGCTTCCCCTTGAGCAAGCCTGGTAGTATGCAGCCATGGTGACGTGCCTGTGATGCTGCGTTGGCGGCGGCCGCAGCCAGCGCTGCGGACGCCCGCTCCAGCTGAGCCGCGAGCTCGCGCCTCTCCTCAAGCCCCGCCTGCAGCGCCTGGCGCAGACCCGCCACCTGCGCATCCGCGCGCAATACGCATGCAACCCGCCCGAGCACACGCCGCGTCCAGCCACAGCGTGCATCGGTGCGTACACCAGTAAGTACGTGTCAGCATGCGGATGCGGTGGCATGCAGGTGAGGGTATGTGACAAGGGTGCATGAAGTGCATGACACAACGTGAGTGCAGGTACGGCCTCCGGCCAGGCATGGGTGCGTGTCGTGCGGTGCAGGCGCTCCATGCCAAGCAGCGTGTTGAGGACCTGCACAAACCCCAACGTCACGTGGTGAGGGGTGGGGGTTGTGGGAAGTATCGTAAACTCGTTGTGCAAAGCCGCATCATGCAAGCCAGCATAACTGCATAAGTGCCAGGCGTTCCTCATGCTTGACCGGGCCTCTCCACTCCGGGCCCCCCGCACCTCCGTTTCCTTGTCGCGTATGATGGCGCTCAGGCGCGTGAGCTGGCCCTCCATGACGCCAATCATGCTGAGGTCCACGCCACCACTGCCACCGCCTCCTCCGGGGCTCCCGCCGCTGCCCGCTGCCGTGCTTTGCGGCTGCTGCTGCCCTGCTGCTGCCTGTGTGCGTACCATATCAACCAGTACACCATCAATCTAATGAGGCCTGCTTTGCCAAGGATGGATCACATGCAACTCGCGAGGATGATTCAAGCGGTGAGGTACTCGATAAGTGATCAGCCTGAACTGACTCACTGTTCATTGTAGCTTGTGCACAACCAGGACACACAGGGATTGTCAGCGGAGCCTATGCTTGCCCATGTATACCACCGCTTGGAGCCTTAATTTACTGGGCAGGCAATGAGCAGGTGGGCGGGTACCAGTAGACGGTGGAGGAAAGGAACTCATTTTCCTAATTTCCTTGTAAGGAAGCCAGCAACAGCGGCCCGCACCTGCAGCGTATCAATTTCCTTTCGAGCCTTGTCCAGGTCAGACCGCGCGGCCTGCAGCTGTGAGCGCCAGGCGGCGGCCTCCGCTGACTGCATGCACAGGCGGCATGGCACAAAGCATCAGCAGGGCGGCAGTCAGCAGCGAACACACATTGGCTTGATGCTCAACACGCATATCGCACAGTGCATGATCAACACGCCCGCAACATGGTCCCATACAGCTAGGAGGTAGGAGTCATAGACGCATACATGTGTGCAGCGTTAACGCCGCACCACGACAAATGCTTGGCGTCTAATCCACCATGCAGCAAGGGGAGGGAAAGGCCACGCATGGCAAGTGTTCCTGCCAGCTTGTCTCAACCAAAAAGGTTGTGTGCCTGCCCCTTGACCTTCTCAGCGACCATCCAGTGCGCCATAAACTCACGCAGCCCCGCCGTCAGGTGCAGCCTGCACCTGCACCCGCACCTGCACCTGCACACCGCACGGCCCCACGGAAATCACACTGCACAGCCCCACGGCCGCATCTTCCTGCCATACAGCACAGCAAACACTGCGTCATAGCGCCACCTCCAAACCAACACCGGAACTCGCATACCGATACGGGCTAGCACTACCTCCCAGGCCTAGCTCCACGGTCGTCTACACATGCTCATACAGTAGGTGCTTGCATCCACAGTCCCACACACACCTGCGCCGCAGCGGCTGCCCGCAGCTGGTCTGCCTCTGCCTGCAGCCGCACCACCTGCGCCCTCGCCTCACGCAGCTCCGCCTAGCAGGGCAGGCAGCAGGCAGCAGGCAGCAGGTGCTGGGTGAATACATGAGTGGATATGAGCGGATGGACGATTGAGTAGTGAACGGCAGGGCCGTGCCATATTGCGGGTGAGGGTACGGTTCCATGAGCTGTCAAACAGGGTATCGGTATTTTTCTTGGTACCTGCTTGGTACTGGCACAGGTCAGGGCCGGCCAAGCGCTGAGATGCAGAAACCACGGTCCTGTGCGGTGTGCATGCACTGCATGTGCAGCCCAGCACCCACTTGGCTTAGCCCCATGCAACAAGCACCCATGCTGCCCCTCGCTTCCTGTGCATGAACACTGTCGGATGGTTGCATTGTTTTCGTGAAGATGCAGAGCCATATCATGCCACACGTAAGGGTGATGGCGGTCCATGAATCTTAGGATTGCAAACATGCGAGATTCAGTCTGTCGGGGACCAGGCCTGACGGGTGCCAATGGTGAGCAGGCCCGTGATCACATGCATGCTGCACGGGCCGCAGTGCCTGTCAGGCTGCCTTCTGCCAACACAGAATGCATACACGGGATCGCTGATGGTGCAGAGTTGCCGACCTGCACACATGCCATCATGCGTGACCCACTGCCTGACTCAGCATGGGGCCTACCTGTGCCTCCGCAGCTGCCCTGGCGGCCACGTCGGCGCTGCTGCTTGCGCTGCCTGCATGCCACCGCACAACCATTCCGAGCAGCAAGGGCGTGAGTGGGTGTCAAGGGAGGCAGGGATGCAGTGTGATTCGGTGCACAACTTGCAAAAGAGCGAAAACTGCCTGATGACGTACACAGCCGCTAGGTGTGTGTGAGAGTACTCAAGAGTTGTTGACTTCCGTGGGGCCATGCAGCGTGCTTCCCGTGGGCTCCCTGGGCCTCACTAGGTGTGCGTTACACGCACTTACGCTGCACGCCCGCCCCCCACCTGCGCCGGCCTGCTGCTGCTCCTGGTGCAACCGCCGCAGCTCCTGCACCTTGGCCTGCATGCAGGCAGGATGGCCGCACGCACACATTGAATTGCACTGGTCAGAAGGTGTGGCCAGCAGCATACCAGGAGGCAAGACGCACCATGTAATACAAAAACGAAAGACTACTTGCTTGTGCATATAGGGCACTCCAGGTACGGAAAACGCTCGACACAGCATGCCCCTCCTCCAGATGGGGGGCCAGAGCAGGAAAGCGTGCCTCTCACCCAGAGCGACCCGTGCAGCGCAACGGGACAAAGTGGATAACCCAAAGTGGAAGCCCCGCCCAACGCACCCAGGTGGTACCGTACCTGGAAGCTGTCTTGCAGCTCGGTGATACGTGCAGCAGCAGCAGCAGCCTGCGCCTGCATGTCTGCCTGGCAGCGCGCCTGTGGTGTGGTGAGGGGCACAGCGGAGCGACACCCAGGGGCGCCACACATACGCACCCGGTAACACAGAAGGAGAAAACTGATCATTGTGAAATAGAATGACATGCACAACAACATGTCCTGGCGCACCGTTGTAGCGACACTGTTTGCACGTATAGGTGGTGCGCACGTACGGTACCCGGCATATCACGGCACATGCAATGCTGGCCCATCGCCAGCTGCCATACGGGTGGGTCAGAAAGAGGTTTCCCGTCGTGCCGTGCAGTGTGGTTCCCATCAGGCCGTACAGTGTGCATGTGCGTAAGGATAGAAACTGCACCTGCGGGGGTGTGTGCTGTGTGACGCAAGTACGTAACACACCGGCCTGGGTGTATGCGTGCCCATGTTGTTGCAAGCGCTGCACTGCTGTACACCATGCAAATGTAACGTACCAGCGCCGCTGTGGTGGCGTCGAGCTTTCCTTGTAAGCAGTGCACCTCTGCGTTTGGTCCGTCCACGGCGGCGACGGCCGCAGAGGACACCGCCTGGCGCTGAGTGGCTCTGCATCCATGCAAAAACACCATGCGGGCCAATGCATGCGAACGTGCAGCGCTTCATTGACCAGTTCACATCGCTGCCAGCATAGGGCAGTGAGGTGCAGCGCATGTGGTATACATGTGCGAGCATGAGTGCTGCACGTGTGTTTAGAGCACGACATGTACACAGCTGAGAACTTACCGGTTCAGAGCTTGAGCGTCTGCGAGCTGTGTCTTCACGTTGGCGAGTTCCGTGGCCTGTGTGGCGTTCCATAAGTGGTATTATGAGTGAAACTGGCAGGTCAAGCGCTCAGCATTGACCTGTGACGCTGTGCGATCCAGGCAAGAGCGTTCCCGACAACGTGTCTCTCGGACCGCACGGGCAACACGATATCGACTGGGCAAGCATTCAGCCAGAAACCAGGGCAATAAGGTGCTTGCCTGTGCGCTGGATAAGTCTCTCAGACCTGCTTCCGCTGTGCTGCTCAGCGCTTGCCGCAATCGGTTGACCTGCGGACCCCCGTTGTGAATATGTGCGACATAAGGCGTAAAAACATGGTCGAGCGGGTCGGCGTTGCTGCCCAGGTCTTGGAGCTGTTGTTGAAGTTACAGATACACATGGCTCAGCACGCTGTCAGGACAACAGCAGCACCCTCACGGCCCTCACCTCTGCCCTCATGCGTACTGCTTCCGCATCTTTGTCGGCTACAAGACGCTGCCAGTCTGCAATTCCATTTCTGTCACAAACACAGGATAGGAAACATCTGCCTGTCTCCAGCTGGACCTCGGTATGCGGTATTCAGGTTGTGCAAAGTGTAAACCAACATAGGCAGTACCTGGCGTTTGGTTGTCCAAGCTGCAGGCTCTCGACAGCATCCGTCACTGCTGCAATCGAGGCTTCATGACTGGTTCCTCTGAGCGAGTCCTGCACCGCCTGCAGCTTGCTCAGTACCTGCTGGACGTCCATCCGAACGAAACCCTGCGCTACGTGTGCACCCAGCGAGCTGAACGGACTTCAGGTATCACACATAGAGCCCGGGCAAAACGTGAACCAAGGCAACTGATGCGGATAAATGGAATGCAACTGCAGCACAACATGTATGTACCAGCCAGCTCCATCCAGCCAGCACCTACAATCCCAATTTCTGGGTGCGGCGGTGATCGACGACACCCAATTCGCCCAATCATCGAGCGGGTGTGGACAACACTCAGTGGAAGAGAAGGAAGGGGCTCATGTTGTATCATGGCCTAACTGCCATGGGCTAGAGCAGAGGCATGAGGTAAGGTGGAAAGGCCAGATCCATACTCCAGTACGACCCCCCCCCGGAGCGGCCTTGCACAGTGCTAGGCTTCCTGTGATGCTTGGCATGGTGGCTAGTGCATCTCCTGCGGCAGCGCAAACCTGGATTTGTGACTTCATATAGTGCTCTGTGCCAAGTGCATGCCCCACGCACCAAGCTGGCCGAGGGTGATGTCGCGATGCGTACCAAGTTTGCATCCACAGACAGGCGATGCCCCCGCTACACTCTTACACCGGGATCCCTACAAAAGTAAAAGCAGCGATGGTTGGCTGCCGCTGTGCATCTCGCCGCCGCCCTGTCGCTGCTTTGTGACAGTTATTGACTCAGGATGCTCAGGTTGGCTCAGAATGCTCCCCCTGCTCCAGCAGGTGGCCTTGTTTCTGTGGTGCGGTTGCTTGCATCCAAATCACTCAGGTTAGTCAGGTATGGGAGAACCACCTGTAACCCACCACCTGTAATGCACCATACGCTTGTTTTCACAAGCAGTTGGCCCTGCTTGTTTTAACAGGCAAGGCCAGGTTGGGCCCCCGCCTGCAACCCCTCCACTACACCTGAGACAGCAGCGTAGCACGACTACGAGCATATGGACTGGAAGCATGAATTTCTGTGTCGATTGCGCTGGTAAGCGTCGCACATTATTATCTGGCGCCTGAGTTGCTGGCGTGTAGGGTTAGTGGGGTTCATGGGGTGCGCAGTCGCTGTTGCTGTGCCTCCACCTGCCGACACATACAGGGCAGAGCATGTGCCTGCCAGCCTTCTCTCAGACTTCCGCTTGCGCAGGGGCTGCAACTCATAGTAGGCAACCCGGAATGCTGCGCCTGACTTGGACTGCACCTGAGGCGCTTTGTGCGGTGACTCACATGGTGATTACCGGCCACCAGCCAGTGACTCAGCATTGATCACCGCTACCAGGACGACTACACCACTAGGGCAACCTTGAGGAGGTGAGTTACATAAACTGGAGCGAACGCAGGTGATGCAGGCAGCTACACATGGCAAGGTGATATTGCATGAAGTTGATCAGCATCATTTCGCATCGGACCGTGGCCGCAACCGCACACGTGGCTGTGCATTATGAGCATGACGGCAGCCCAGGATTATTCCTGCCAGGTATGCAGGCAAGAGGTTCATGCAGGGAGGCTTAGGACACCCGCAGCAACAGCACACAAGCCCACACAATCCTACACGGTGAGCATATGTGCTCAAAATATGTGGACGACTGAACTCTCCAAGCACACACTCGGGGGGTGCATCTGCAGCGACCACCCTTCTCAAACAAAGCAGGCCGATCAAGAGCGAGGGCGGAGGAGGAGACACTTAGGAGGGAAATACATGCGTCAAGGGGATAGGGATGGCTTGACGAGGCGCGTGATGACATCAGGGCTCACAGGCTCAAACCAAATCCCACCAAATGTACAGTGCAGGGCCGCAATGCGTTGCACAGCAAGGCGTTGCACCGCACCGCAAGGCACCGCACCGCAAAGCCGCAACTCCCGCAAGGAATTGTGGGGAGGCAAGACCCAACAGCGCAAAGCGACGCACCGCAAGGAAGCATAAGGCAGCGTGAACCAAATGCATAGCAATACCAAAAAGCCATACGAGTTGCCATGCTGTTGCATTATGGTGAGGCATGGGGGTAGGCAAGAGCAAGCGCCAGACCACCGCTGCTGACACCATGCTGCTGACATGCCGTGGACTCATTGGCAAAGCGTTTCTTGAATGACAGCTTGTGGAGTGTGGAGGGCCGGGAGACACCAAGTCAGACATTTATTTACGGCAAGACATTTACGGCAAGACATTTACGGCAAGCGTACATAACTGTATCGGTCGCGCTTTATCAGTGAGATCAAGGGATGGAGCAATGGCAGAGGCAGCAGCGTTTCATGTGGGTGTGTATGTGCATGCGCACGTTGCAACTGGCGGAGGGGGGATCACGTTGCGCACTGGGGAACCCTCTTCTAGTACGAAAGATGAAAGCACGGCGACAAAACGCAGTGAGCACGCGTCAGTGCAGAGCTACACGCTGCCGGCACATATGGCAGCGTGTATAGCAACGCAAGGGTTTCCCTCGCTCTCCTGCCTGCTCCTGCTGCATGCGGGTTGCTCGAAGGATACCCGCGGCTTGATCTGGCTAGGAGGCCGTGTGTGATCATGGGCTTGGGTGCCAAGCACGAATTCAATAGCGCTTGCAGGCAAAGAAACGACGCATGAATGACGAGTGCGCGTGAGGGGTTGTGAGGGGCCCAAACATTGTCAAGCCACTATCAGCGCGCGCTTCAAAAACGAGAGTGGGTGCAACGGCCACGAAACGCTGCCCTGTCAAACGGACAAGGAGGATCCTGTCCTCATCTAAGGGGCGTGTCGGCCTCGGCTAGAAAGCTCCTGATGTAAACAAATCTAATCTAAAAAAAATCTCAATCAAGGAGGATAGTCGCCGGGGGTAGTGGCGGCAGACTGTAAGGGGAGGGGTAAACGTGCACGAAAGCTGTGTGATCTGCAGTACAATACATCTGGAGTACATAGGAACCTTGTACATGGCACACCCCGCGAAGCGTACACTGCCGTGTGGAGCCCGAGCAGGTGTGCAGTGCGCCAGCTGCGGCTGGGGGGCATACGGTAACATCGCGCATTGATTGACGCGTGCTGCGGGGGGGCGGCGGCAGCGCCGGGGGGGGGCTTATTACACGGCCATCATCAAACGCCGAGCCGAGCGGCGATAGTAGGAGATGTTGTAGCCTCCTGCGACCAGGTCCAGCAGACCGGTGGTCTGCAGCAGGATGACAATGATGCGGATGGCGGGCAGGACGATGCTGTACACGGAGAGCACGACGTTGGCGACAATGCCCGTGGTGTTTTCCAGGCCGAGCAGAGAGTCCAGCGCGTTTGAGGCGCGAGAGAAGAGCGACTCCCCGGCGTCGCCCAGTAGGTAGGTGCGGAGGTCCGCTAGCTTTTCCTGCGAGCAGATGGGCCACACACGCGCAGCACACAATTGAGTAATTAACACATTGCATCGCATGCGTGTGGGGCGGCGCGCTGCACATGCTGCGCATGATAAGAAAACGAACCCATCCGCTGATGGCATGAAGGCCGCCGAATGTCTAACTGATGAACCCTGGAGATGGATTCGTCACAATCATGAAGGTTGACCCCGGGGGGGGGACATGTTTCATGCAGAGTGTGCGGCCGTGCCTGGAGCGCGGACGGTGAGGACAGCCAACGGAAGCTTAAGCTGTGGCTGGGGAGACCAGCACGAAACAAAGGCGGCAGGAAAGGATGAGCCGATTTGCGTGCGCTGTGTGCACAATGCCCACGGGGCGGCTAAAGCTCGGGTTTGATCCCAATATGGGACAGTGCATGTGGCTGTCACTGGCAGACGCCATCCCACCATCAGGCGTGCTTACCTCGCCGTTGCTCAAGATACCCGTGATGCTGTCCCTGAGGAGAGTGAGGAGGTCAATCACGAGCTCCTGAGGTCCCAGTTTGCCCTTGATCACTGCAAATTGAGCAGTACAAGCAGCACAAGCAGCAGGCCAACAAGGCCACGACCCATTTGTCAGCAACAAGCACCAGGCCTAATCCCATGCATGCATTTGCTGGTTACGCAGCACAGGGGGCCAGCACAATGTGATGGCGGTGCGGATGTGTAGGCGCCCCTGAGGGGGCACTGCAAGATGCTAGCATGCTTCATCTGGTGTGTGCTCGCCATTCGCACACACGCACAGCTGAAGCCAGGGCTGGCACTGAGCGCACACACACACACACACACACATACGAATAGAGATAAATCAGACAAGCGACCTGCCAGAGGGCAAGCTCAGGCTGTAGCAGCAGTGACACGAGCAAGCTAAACAGGATACGTATGTACCCATTGACAAGCACGCATGCACGATTGCCTACACCATCGCCCGTCTCCATGCATGCGTACCCACAACACATGCATGAGGTTACGCCTTTACGGAGGCAAGCGCAAACCATGCATGCGTGCGCCAACAGCTCACCTTGCTTGGCGATGTACGTCGCCGTCTCACCAAAGAAGTCGTAAATGGTAGCCTGCGCGCAAAGCAATGTCAGGGTGGAGTGGAATGGCACACAATGGTTGAGACTTGAGAGGCTGCCACCGAAAGCACTTGCGCGCGGGTTGTACCACAGACTGACTTTCTCATCGGCAGCACCATCGCCAGCACTCTTCTCCTGATTGATTCACCACCACATGCCTGCCAGCAATTCCTGTGGTGCAGATGCCAGGCAGGTTGCAAGGTGTTCCGTGATTGCCGCAACAACAACGAGGACTGCACCAAGACTGCTGAGGTACATGCGAGCCCGTTGAACTACTGCACCCCGACCACAGCAGCCATCAAAGTCATGTGGTGGCTTCGCAGCCCCTTGTTTAAACTGGTGGAAGCCAAGGGTCGCTGGCTGACACACATAACAGTAGCCGCTGACTGCATAGCCGCTGACTGCATGCGCGTACACACGCACCCCCATGGGGGCTTGCACTCACCCGGTTCTTCTCGATGCCAGCACGCACAGCGTTGTAGATGCTCTTGAGCACGAGGCCAGGATCACCCTTGGCCTTCAGCAGCAGATTCAGGTTCACCTGTGCGGTGGCCGCCGACGCCACGCACAGCACAACAAAGTGCACCACACAACAAGCCTGGTCAGCAGCTGACCATGGTGGCAGTACCGTTAAGCGACGAAACACAACAAATGCGCGCGCGGAGCAGGCGTGGACATCGACCCAGCAGTACCGTACCTGGTAGTTCTTGATCATGAAATCCGCAAGCACAGCGCCCGTGGGCGTGTGTAGGAACTTGTACAGTGCGGACTGCACCAGCGAGAACACGTCCTTGAGCGCCTGCCCGGCCTTATCCTGCCAGGTCACCAGGCCCGAGAAGTCGTGCGTGTGCCAGTCTGCAAGGGCGAGCACAACGCGAGAGCAAGCAGGCGGCGGCTGTGTCAGTCAGGGCATCGCACATGCAATTCAATTCGCAGATCAGCATGCAGCGCGTGGCGATGATGATGTATTCGTGGGGCAAGCAGCAGGCATGACGGCGCCAAGGCATGCCAACAGGAGCTCTGTCATGCCTTGGCGCTGCGTGTATTGGCTAGGTGTGGGGCCGTGAGCAGCAAACTGCACCTTGATGCAACCACGCGCATGGCTAGCAATCAAGTACGATGAGCATGGCAAGCAAGCACGGTGTCAGGTCCTGTGTATTCACTCACACGGCTGCTTGGGGGTGGGGGGGTCGTACGGAACGTAGTCGCTCGTAGCAAGGCCCACAAGCTCGCTCAGGCGCTCGTAAATCGTCCGAGCAACAGCGGCCACATCAATCGCGCCCGTCACAAAGTCCACGATGCCCCTGCCGAACCCAAGCACCTCCCGGCCAGCGGTGAGCGCGTCCCGGATCGTGCCCACCCCGTCGGAAACGGCGCCGCTGACGAATCCTACGACGTTAGCGAACCCGCCCTCGTTGACCAGGTAGTCGAAGCCGGCCGCGATCGCGTGCAGCAGGTCCTTGCCATTGAATAGCTCTGCGATGATTAAGCTCAGAACGCCGTTGACGGTGAGCGTGACGTCGATGCCGACTGGCAGGTACCGGGTGAGGAGGTCGATGCCTTGGGTGGTGATGAAGGTGTACATGGCGATGACCGCATCCTTGCCCTGCAGGCACGGAGAACGCATGCATGCAAAGGTGAGTTTGCAAGCAATCCTTGACAAGGCGCATGTCGGTGCACGCCGGGTGCTCGTCACGGCGTTTTTGGACCTCGCCCAGTGCCTGGCTGCCGCAGAGCGATGCGATGGCGTCGGTTGAGGCACTACTGCCGTTGTGACATTGGCACCATGGCATGCCATGTGCTGCTGCTCACAGGACGGGTGCTAGCCATCGCTCCGTCAACAAAGAGCATGGGGTGGGTTTTCGTTGCGGACTCGCCCCAAGCGACGATGCAATCATGTGTGTCCACATGCCCTGTAAGCGTAGGGGTAAATGGGCATATAGAGTGATATAGGACACAAAGAAGAGGCTGTGCATTCACCTGCGCTGACCTCCCCTCCCTGCCTCCCTCCCTCCCTGCCTGCCTCACCTTGCGCACGACTTCCAGGTCGGAGTCTGTGATCGCTCCGTAATCCTTCAGCTGCTTCACAGCAGTGTTGGCCTGCGCACGCCCATGTGGATGTACACAAACATGCCACCGGTCACAACAGCAGTCTCATAGGCCAGTTGGCATCTATCCCAGGTCAACAAAACGAGCAACTAATGCGTTCGATGCGCTAGGCCGTAGGCGTGAGAGTTGCAGGGGTTGGCAGCACACCGAGACGCGGCACGCTGCATGCATGCATGCATGCATGCAAGGCTTGCGCGTTACTCTCGTGGCTAGCTGGGCCCAGGACTTAATGCTGCGTGTACGTTCACAACCACCCACTAACAGGCACCTACACAGGCGGTCGCTAGGCGAGCAGCACTGTGGGCAGCAGGGGCGGGAAAGGCAGCAGCAACCTAACCCTAAAACCTAGTAAAAGCAAGAGGACGTCGCCTGATCTATTGCAGCAAGGGGTGGGCTTACATCCTCGAGCAGCGTATCGGCCAAGACCAGCGCCGTGTCCTTGACGTCTATCAGCAGCTGCGCCGCCGTCAGCTTCTTGCCTGCTATAACTGCGGTGAGGCACGGAAGCAACGGAGGACACAAGCCCGTTGTCAACCGAGCCCTTATTATTGTGTGGGCGTTATTGTGTGGCTACCTGGATATGGCACCCTGTTGGGCCTGTGGGGGCGTTAGGCTTGTACTGTTGGTTACAGACTTATCACTTATACATTACTTACACCCTACGACGCTGTACGCACGCCGAACTAACACTGTTGTCTGTTTGTCAACAGGCAGTCAGACTGACAGTCAGACCGACAAGCGTGTTCATGAAGTGGACTCACCCAGGTTCGTCAGGAAAATGGGTGTGTTGGCGATGATGCTCTCGACACGCTTGACCTGCGGGAGACAAGCACAACCAGGGCGTGCACTTCACATGTCACCCCTTGGCTCCCTTGAACTGTGCTGGGGATCGCGTAATATCCCTGGCACAGGAGATGAACCAACAGCATATCGAGGGTGTTTTATTAAGGCAGGACCGTGTCGGTAACTCGGGGCACGGCACAGGCATGCACAAGCCCTTGACCGAAACCGAGCTTGGTTTCGGAGCAAGGTATGCCGACTCAAGGCTCAGCGCTCAACGCGCTTCATAAGCTGAGCGTTACCTTCTTCGCAGCGTCCCCAGGTCCAACAATCCTGTCCACAAGGTACCGCCACGCTGCTGCAGTCGGGTCGGGCTGCTGCGGTGATGAGATGGTGACGAACTTGCCAATGTCAATTTGGTTATAGTTGGTGTAGAGCCAGTCTGCCCACAAAGATCCTGCGCGTCGTGTGTTACACGATGGACAAGTCGGTGTTGCAACGAGACAAATACATGCAGCGCGTCAGCGCGCACAGCGGAAATGACGTGATGCTGAAAGCGGCATGCATGCCACCATGCTTACCAGAGGGAGTGGATATCCACTTGCGCAGGACAGGCCGCACCAAGTACAAGGCGACATCATCCAGGCTGAGGCCCTTGCGATCCTCAGGCGTCCAGCTTTGACCAACACCTGCATAGCACCAGACGTCGCAAAAGCACTCGTCCAAAATCTGCTCCTAAACGGGCTCTTACAAGGTACAGCATGGACACGCACGAAGGACTAAAGGCAAGCGAGCGGAGGGAACCCCAAAAAGTGTACGTTTCCTTATTGAGTTCACCTGCTCGCTTGTGATTCAGGATCGTCAGTACAGCCCTTGCACCAGGCCTCGAGCCTGATATGGCAACGGCAACTGCAACTGCTCACCTTGCGCGGTATATAATAGCACCCACTGCAAAGCTGACACTCGGTTGTTCACAAAGCCGAAGACGTTCACAGAGTCCACAAAGCGGTTCGCAACAGTGCTTCCTGCAACAATCAAGCCGCACAGTGAGAAGCGACAAGCAGGAGCTGGGTCAACAGATGGGCCAAGGACGGGACATATCAATGACACCCCTAAAACCCACACAGCACACCAGGTGACAGGGATCTTACGACATGCCGTCCATGCACGAGCACAACGCACCAAAGTTCGTCACGTCGTATACGAGGTCGAGGGCATCGATGAGGTTGCTGGGAACGAAACTGAAGGGCACGAGATTCAGCAGCGAATTTGCCCCTGACACCAGCTCCCACCAGGCCAGGCCTGTTGCTGAGGAGTCAGGCCCAGGCGAGAAAGCGGGGCGCTTGGGTGGTGGGCGACGCAGTGGAGGAGGGCTGCGCTTTGGCGGCGGGGCAGGGCTGCGGCGTGGTGGGGGTGGGGGAGACTTCTTCGGGGGTGGAGGGGGCTTGCCTGCAAGGAAAACGGCAAAGGCTCCAATCTGAGGCCTGAAGGCGTACTTGGCCTGAACGTGTACACCCATAGGCGCTTCGGAAAAGACGTACCTGCACCAAGCGCAAGGTGTGCTGGGAAAACCAAAAGTGCTAGAAGGAACCAGCCCAAGGCAGGTTGCAAGCGGCCTCTGGCTCGTGTGACAGCCATTGCCTGGACTTGATGCACCGGCGCGCGACCTGCGTCGACGAACTGCTGTGGGAATTCAGGGGATGTTGCACCAGGTCACAGTGTGTTGGTCATAACTTGAAGGACGTGTGAAGTGACGAACAGGGGTTCACTGATTAGGATGTGCATTTGGTGGTACTGTATCCTGCTGGGCCGGGAATCCCATCCGGCAGTTGAAGGAAAGGCAGGGGTGCATGTATGTCACTATGTCGTATCACTGCCTAACTGCCATGGGCTAGAGCAGAGGCATGAGATCAGGTGGAGAGGCCAGATCCATGCTCCCGTATGTCCCCCCCCCGGAGCAGCCTTGCACCTATACCGTGCTAAGGCTGGTGCAAAAAAAAAAAGGCTTCCGGTGGTGCTCGGGGTGGTGGTTAGTGCATGTCCTGCGGCAGCACAAACCTGGATTTTTGACTTCATATAGTGCTCTGTGCCAACTGCATGCCTCACCCACTAACCGGCCAAGTCTGCATGTGACGGTGACCCAGTTCCAGTAGTTCGGGTTAGGCCCCGGCGGGCTGTGCGTGGTGGCACGGTTGCAGATAGACCAGGTGTGTGGAAGGTATACCAACCCGCATGGAGTTGACTGGAAAAGCAACTGGCTGGGTATCGCTCACACAATTGTCATACAATGACCTGCCAACGGAGATTCCTAAAATACACACCTAAAATACACACTAGGTCACGGGACGGTGAAATTTCTGGTGAAATGGTGTGGTGCTTACAAACTCTGCATCCACCAACAGGCGATGCCCCCGCTACATCCTTTGGGATTTTACGGTGGCGCTCATACCGGGGTCCCTACAAGCAGCGAGGGTGAGCGGTTGCTGTGTGTCCCGCCGCCGCAGTTCTCGCTGCTTTGTGCGGACCCCGGGGCCCATGCAAGTTGCTTCCTGTCGGGGCTGTGCAGTGTGCATGTGCGTGGGATTGAAACTGCACCTGAGAAAGGCGAGCGAGGACCCCGGTGAAGGTGCGTGCCAGCGATTCGCATGCGGGGGATTTCTCCCCTCCCTCTCCCTGCTAGCCTGGATGGAGCAGGTGGCTCGTTGCTGTGCTGCGGTTCCCTGCGTCCAATTCTCTTAGGTAGTCAGGTCAATCGGGTATGGCAACACCACCTGTAACCCAGGCACCCACGCGCCACGCATTTTGTTTTCGCAAGTAGTTAGCCCTGCCCCTGCCTGCAACCCCTCAACTACACACGACACAGCCGCCAGCCCATGACTGAGAAAGCACATAGACTGAAACCTTCAGTCAAAGCATTCTGTGCCGATTGCGCTGGTAAGTATTGCGCGGTGTTAGTTAGGGATTTGCTTCTGCCTGGGGAGCTGGCGCGTGGGGGTGCATGGGGGTGCGCAGTCGCTGTTGTTGTTGCTGTTGCTGTGCGCAGTCGCTGTTGCTGTGCCTCCACCTGCCGACACATCCAGGGCAGAGCATGTGCCTGCCAGCCTTCTCTCAGACCCCGCTTGCGCAGGGGCTGCAACCCATGGCAGGCAACCCGGAATGCGGTAACTCGCATTGTGATTACCGGCCAGCCAGTGATGCGGCATTGATCACCGCTACCAGGACGACTACACCACTAGGGCAACCTTGAGGAGGTGAGTCACATCAACAGGAACAAACGCAGGTGCTGCAGGCAGCTACACATGGCAAGGTCAAATCGCATGAGGATGATGGGCACCATTTGGCCTCGGACCGTGGCCACAACCGCACGCGTGGATGTGCGTTGTTGGCGTTACGGCAGCCGAGGATTCCTGCCAGACATATGCAGGCAAGAGGTTCATGCAGGGAGGCTCAGGACACCCGCAGCAACAGCACACAAGCCCACACAATCCTACACTATGAGCATATGTGCTCAAAATATGTGGACGACTGAACTCTCTAAGCGCACGCTCGGGGGTGCATCTTCAGCAACCGCCCTTCTCGAACAAAGCAGGCCGATCAAGAGAGAGGGCGGAGAAGGAGACACTTAGGAGGGAAATACATGCGTCAAGGGGATAGGGATGGCTTGATGAGGCGCGTGATGACATCAGGGCTCACAGGCTCAAACCAAATCCCACCAAATGTACAGTGCAAGGCCGCAATGCGCTGCACAGCAAGGCATACACAGCAAAGTGGCATGGCAGTGCACGGTGAGGAGGTAAGACCCAACAGCGCAAAGCGAGTAAGCGACGCACCGCAAGGAAGCATAAGGCAGCGTGAACCAAATGCATAGCAATACCAAAAAGCCATACGAGTTGCCATGCTGTTGCATTATGGTAAGGCACGCTGGCTAGGCAAGGTACCGCCAGACCACCGCTGCTGACACCATGCTGCTGACATGCCGTGGACTCATCGGCAAAGCGTTTCTTGAATGACAGCGTGTGGAATGTGGAGGGCCGCGCGACACAAAGTCGGACATTTACGGCAAGGAAGCAAGCGAGCATAACTGTATCGGTCGCGCTTTATCAGTGAGATCAAGGGATGGAGCAATGGCAGGCGGGGGCAGCAGCGTTTCATGTGGGTGTGTGTGCATGCGCATCGTTGCAACCGGTGGAGGGGGGATCACGTTACGAGCTGCGGAAAACAATTCCAGTAACGATAGATGAAAGCATGGTGCGGCAAAATGCAGTGAGCACGCGTCAGTGCAGGGGCCCCCAGTGAACACGCTGCTGGCACATATGGCAGCGTGTACAGCAATGCAAGGGTTTCCCTCGCTCTCCTGCCTGCTCCTGCTGCATGCGGGTTGCCCGAAGGATAAGCGTGGCTGGATCTGGCCACGAGGACTTGCGGGATCATGGGCTTGGGTACTGAGCACGAATTCAATAGCGCTTGCAGGCAAAGAAATGACGCGTGAATGACGAATGCGCATGGGGTTGCGACGGGCCCCAAACGTTGCCAAGCCAATACAAGCGCGTGCTGTGGAAAATGCAAGTAGGTGCAACGGGCCACGAAACGCTGCACTGTCAGGCAGAGAAGGAGGCTGGATCATCGGGGGCTGTGGCGGCACGGGGGGAATAGAAGGGGGGTTAAATGTGCACGTAAGCTGTGGGATCTGCAGTACATCTGTAGTACATACGAACCTTGTACATGGCACATCCCGCAAAGGATAGGCTGCTGTGTGGGGCCTGAGCAGGTGTGCAGTGCGCCAGCTGTGCAGCTGGGAGGGCACACAAACTAATCGCTCATCGATTGACGCGTGCTGCGGGCGGCGGCGGAGCGCCCGGGGGGGCGGCCTTATTACGCGGCCATCATCGGTAGTAGGGGTACGAGTCGCCGTTGCCTCCTGCGACGAGCTCCAGCAGACCAGTGGTGTCCAGTAGGTTGATGATGATGCGGATGGCGGGCAGGACGATGTTGTACACGGAGAGCACGACGTTGGCGACGGTGCCCGTGGTGTTTTCCAGGCCGAGCAGCGAGTCGAGCGCGTTTGAGGCGCGGGAGAAGAGCGACTCCCCGGCGTCACCCAGTAGGTAGGTGCGCAGGTCTGCCAGCTTCTCCTGCGAGCAGACGAGCGACACGCGAGCCACACGATTGAGGAATCAACACATGGCGTCACGTGCGTGTGAGGCGGCGCGTTGCGCATGCTGCATGGTGCGCATAAAAAGGAAACGAACCCGCCCCCTGCCTGCAAGACCGCTGGATGGCAATACAATGAGCCTTTGGAGTCATCGTAAGCATGCAGTTCAGGATCGGGGAAAGATGCCATGTGCAGAGCGTGTGCCCATGCCTGGAGCGAGCCAATTTGCGCATGCTGTTCACAATGCCCAAGAGGCGGCTGAAGCTCAAGTCTATCCCAGTATGGAACGGTCCAGCTGTCACTGGCAGACCGTCATCCCACCATCAGGCGTGCTTACCTCGCCGTTGCTCAAGATACCCGTGATGCTGTCCCTGAGGAGAGTGAGGAGGTCAATCACGAGCTCCTGAGGCCCCAGGTTGCCCTTGATCACTACAAATTGAGCAGTACAAGCAGTACAACCAATAACCCATTCGTCAGCAACAAATACCAAGGTCCATTTGTTGGTCGCGTAGCGCAGGTGGGTGTGAGTGCGTGTGCAAGTGGCGGGCAACCAACTTGTACCACAACCGCAGGAGCCAGCGCAATGTGATGCATGCCTACCCACAACACGCATGAGTTCACGGCGGCAAGCGCAAACCATGCATGCGTGCGCCAACGGCTCACCTTGCTTGGCGATGTACGTCGCCGTCTCACCAAGGAAGTCGTAAATAGTAGCCTGCACGCACGCACGCACGCACGCAAGCATTTCAGGTTGGAGTGGATCGACACAAGTCACAAGATGCTTGAGAGGCTGCCACCGGAAGCACCTGTACGCGGGTTGTAGCACATACTGACTTCCTCCTAGGCAGCACCATTGCCAGCATTATTGCTGATCGATACATTGAATATGCCTGCCAGCAATTCCTGTGGTGAGGATGCCAGGCAGGCAGGATGCAAGGTGGTCCGCGATTGCCGCCGAGCAGTGCACACACAACGAGGTCTGCACCAAGACGGATGGAATGTGCGCGAGCCCGTTGGACGGCTGCACGCCGACCGCAGCAGCCAATTCGAGTCATGTGGTGGCTTCACAGCCCCTTCTTGAAACTGGTGGAAGCCCAGGGTCGCTGGGCAACATGCATATAAGCAGTCACACGCCCATGGGGGGCTTGCACTCACCTTGTTTTTGTCGATGCCGGCACGCACAGCGTTGTAGATGCTCTTGAGCACGAGGCCAGGATCACCCTTGGCCTTCAGCAGCAGATTCAGGTTCACCTGTGGGGTGGCCGGAGCAAAACAACGCACCCCGCAAAATCCTGGTCAGCAGCTGACCATGGTGGCATTACGAAAGCGACAAAACAAAACCAAAATATGCACACATGGGGCACGGGTGGGACATTGTCCCAGCAGCAGTACCTTACCTGATAGTTCTTGATCATGAAATCCGCAAGCACAGCGCCCGTGGGCGTGTGTAGGAACCTGTACAGTGCGGGCTGCACCAGCGAGAACACGTCCTTGAGCGCCTGCCCGGCCTTATCCTGCCAGGTCACCAGGCCCGAGAAGTCGTGCGTGTGCCAGTCTGCAAGGGCGAGCACAACGCGAGAGCAAGCAGGCGCCAGCTGTGTCAGTCAGGGCATCGCACATGCAAATTCAATTCACGCGCATAGCAGCGCCGAGTGTTGCGATGATGATGGATTCATAAAGCATAGGACAAGCAGCAGGCATTGGCGCTGCGTGCTGTGGTTCGGTGTAGGGCCCTGAATACCCAACTGCAGCTTGACGCAACAACGAGCACGACAAGCACGTACAACAAGCGTGACCAAGCAAGTATGGTGATGCGTCCTGCGTATTTACTGTTCACTCACACGGCTGCTTGGGGCTGGGGGGGTCGTACGGAACGTAGTCGCTCGTAGCGAGGCCCACAAGCTCGCTCAGGCGCTCGTAAATCGTCCGGGCGACCGCGGCCACGTCGATCGCGCCCGTCACAAAGTCCACGATGCCCTTGCCGAACGAAAACACCTCCTGGCCGGCGGTGAGCGCGTCCCGGATTGTCTGCACCGCGTCGGAAGCGGCGCCGCTGAGGAACCCTACGATGTTAGAGAACCCGCCCTCGTTGACGAGGTAGTCGAATCCGGCCGCGATCGCGTGCAGCAGGTCCTTGCCATTGAGAAGCGCTTCGGTGATGGAGCTAAGGATGCCGTTAGCGGTGAGCGCCACGTCGACGCCGACGGGCAGGTAGCGGGTGAGCAGGTCGATGCCTTGGGTGGTGATGAAGGTGTAAACGGCGATGACCGCATCCTTACCCTGCAGGCATGGAGAATGCGTGCATGCAAAGGGGAATTCGCAAGCGGTCCTTGACAAGGCGCATGTCGGTGTTTGAAGGGAGCGGCGTTTTTGGGCCTCGCCCAGTGCCTGGCTGCCGCAGAGCGATGCGATGGCGTCGGTTGAGGCACTACTGCCGTTGTGACATTCACACCATGGCACACCATGTGCTGCTGCCCACAGAACGGGTGCTAGCCATCGCTCCGCCAACAAAGAGCATGGGGTGGGTTTTCGTTGCAGGCTCGCCCCAAGCGACGATGCAATCATGTGTGCCCACGAGCTCTGTAAGCATAGGGGTAAATGGGCAATTCGAGTGATATAGGACACGAAGAAAAGGCTGTGCGTTCACCTGCGCTGATCTCTCCCCCCTCCCTCCCTCCCTGCCTCACCTTGCGCACGATTTCCAGGTCGGAGTCTGTGATCGCTCCGTAATCCTTCAGCTGCTTCACAGCAGTGTTGGCCTGCACGTGCCCATGTACGCAAGCATGCCGCTGGTCACAACAGCAGTCTCATAGGCCAGTTGGCATCTATCCCAGGTCAACAAAACGAGCAATGCGTTCAATGCGGTAGACCGTAGGCGTGAGAGTTGCAGGGGTTGGCAGCACACCGAGATTCGGCACGCTGCATGCGCACATGCATGCATGCAAGGCTTGCGCGTTACTCTCGTGGCTAGCTGGGCCCAGGCCTTCATGCCAGCGCGCACACGCTCACAACCAGCCACATGCAAGCTTCCTCACCAAGAAAAAAAAAAAAAAAAAAAAACTAACGGGCACCTACACAAGCGGTCCCCAGGCAAGCCCCACTGTGGGCAGCAAGGCGGCAGCAACCTGCAGTGCTTTTGGACCCTAAAAGCAGGAGGATGGCCCTAATCTACTGCAGCAAGGGGTGAGCTTACATCCTCGAGCAGCGTGTCGGCCAAGACCAGCGCCGTGTCCTTGACGTCTATCAGCAGCTGCGCCGCCGTCAGCTTCTTGCCTGCAACAACTGCGGTGAGCGTAAAAGCAAAAGAGGACATAAGCCCTTTTGTCAACCGAGCCCTTGTTGCCACTATTGTGTAGCTACCTGCGCATGCCACCCTGCTCTTCAAGAATTGTGGGGCCGTTAGGCTGAACAGCATTGTGTGCTGCTGGTTGCTGACCTACACGGTCTACGGCAGCCTCCGCTGTACACTGCTGCTGGCACTGTTTACTGACAGGCAGAGAGACAGTCAGACAGACAAGCGTTTTCATAACACTGACTCACCCAGGTTCGTCAGGAAAATGGGCGTATTGGCGATGATGCTCTCGATACGCTTGACCTGCGGGAAACCAGCACAACCAGCACACGTACTATCATTTTCACCCCTTGGCTCCCTTGGACTGTGCTGGGGATTGCGTAGTATCCCTGGCACAGGAGATGAACCAACAGCATATCGAGGGTGTTTTATTAAGGCAGGACCGTGTCGGTAACTCGGGGCACGGCACAGGCTTTGCACAAGCCCTTGACCGAAACCGAGCTTCGGTTCCGGAGCGAGGTGCGCCGACTCAAGGCTCAGCGCTCAACGCACTTCATAAGCCGGTAGTTACCTTCTTCGCAGCGTCCCCAGGTCCAACGATCTTGTCCACAAGGTACCGCCACGCTGCTGCCGTCGGGTCGGGCTGCTGCGGTGATGAGACGGTGACGAACTTGCCAATGTCAATTTGGTTGTAGTTGGTGTAGAGCCAGTCTGCCCACAAAGATCCTGTGTGTCAGATTGTTACACGTGGACAAGTCTGTGTTGCGGTGAGACCAATACCTAAAGCGCACAAAGCCGAAAACGCCGCTATGCTCAAAGCGGCGTGCCACCATGCTTACCAGAGGGAGTGGATATCCACTTGCGCAGAACAGGCCGCACCAAGTACACAGCAACGTCATCCAAGCTGAGGCCGTTGCGATCCTCAGGCGTCCAGCTCTGACCAACATCTGCATCGCATCAAACGTCGCAACAGCACGTATTCGAACTTTGCTTCCAAAACGAGCTCTACCAAGTACAGCTTGGAAAAGCGCAAAGGACCACAGGCGGCCAGCGGAGGGAAAACCGCAAAGGAGTTTGTCGCTTGCGCATGCGACGGCCAAAAGTGTATGTGTCACCCAGACATCCTCAGTGGGTTCACCTGCTCGCTTGTGCTTCAGGATCGCCAGTACAGCCCTTGCACCAGGCCTGGTGCCTCATATGGCAACGGCAACGGCAACTGCTCACCTGGCGTGGTGTACAGAACCCACTGTAGGTTCCACACTCTGCCGTTCACGAAGTCGAAGACGTTCACAATGTCCACAAAGTCGCCTGCCTGGTACAAAACAGTGCTCCCTGCAACAATCAGAGTCGCACCGCTGCACAGTGAGAAGCGGCAAGCCAGACCAAGCGCGAACTGGGCCAACAGCAGCTGGGCCAAGGACGGGACATATCAACGAAACTCCTGACACCTACACAGCACACAAGGTGGCAGGGATATTAACGACACTGGAGGAAGGACGCCGTCCATGCACGAGCACAACGCACCGAAGTTCGTCACGTCGTAGACGAGGTTGAGGGCATCGATGAGGTTGCTGGGAACGAAACTGAAGGGCACGAGGTTCAGCAGCGCGTTTGCCCCTGACACCAGCTCCCACCAGGCAAGACCAGTTGCTGAGGAGTCAGGCCCAGGCGAGAAAGCAGGGCGCTTGGGCGGTGGGCGACGCAGCGGAGGAGGGCTGCGCTTTGGCGGCGGGGCAGGGCTGCGGCGTGTTGGGGGTGGGGGAGACTTCTTCTGGGGTGGAGGGGGCTTGCCTGCAAGGAAAACGGCAAAGGTTCCAGCCTGAGGCCTGAGGGCCTTTCTGCAAAACACACACGACCTTGGCCTGAACGAGTGCGTGAACGAGTCCACAGGCGTTTCTGGAAAGGCGACGTACCTGCACCAAGCGCAAGGTGTGCTGGGAAAACCAACAGTGCTAGAAGGAACCAGCCCAAGGCAGGTTGCAAGCGGCCGCTGTATCGTGGGACAGCCATTGCCTGGACTTGTTGTACCGGCGACCAGCGTCGACGAAACTGCTGCTCTAGTCGGAGTTCTGGGGATGAAGCACCAGGTCACAGTGTGTTGGTCACAACAGCGAGCTGAGATCAATATGCAGTTGTCGTATTGTATGTATCCTGCTGGGCCAGAATCCATCCGGGTGCCGTTGCAGATCGCGCAGCAAGACCCATTGCCTAGCTAGACCGACCAAGTGGCCTTCATTTCACGTTGTGAGGAACCAATATAACAGTCATGAAAGCTTTCCCCAGGCTGCCTGGTCTGCTTGGTCCAGGGTTTTTCGCCAGATTTCACTATTGTGGCCCTCCACTCAAGGCCAGGCAATGGCCTCCGGTAGTCCGGTCGCCAACGGGCAGCAACAAGGGCAAGGCCCAGCAGTGCAGGTCCGTTGCCAGTTTTAGCCACACGCTTACCACCATAACGCTGGCGGTCTCATGTTCCTACAAACTGCCAGGTAAACTGCTGCCGAACAGACTTCAACTGTTCAGCAGTGTAGCAGTGCCGCTGCCACTCAGTCTGGCAAACAGTATGCAACAGTCGCGTGCAAGCACTTTTACTGAGACCACAGACCGCACATTGCAGAAAAAGCAATCTGCAGTCTGGCTGCGGTTGGGTGACAGCCTGCACATAGTGTGTGCGTGCCGCAATTGTAGGCTCAGGTTAAGGCATGGAGAGGGGTGTAGGTCCTGCTGCATTATAACCAACTACATACAGCTAGTACCTAACGTGACGGTCCCCTCACTGTGAGCCCAGGTCGAGACAGGATTTGAGGCAGGATGCCTGTGAGCAAGACCATGACTGTGCCTCCTGCAGTAGGAGCATGCTCACAAGACACTCATCCATATCCTGCCTCCTGCCTTGCCTGTTGATTTTCTCATCGCTGTTGTTTTGTCTCCTTTTCTTCTGCTGGTTTCGGTTTCGTCTGGTTTCGCCCGGTTTGGTCAGAACCAGCCACACACAAACCCTGCAAGGGCAGCTTGGATTATGTGTTAAAACCGATCAATGTAATATGAGATTGCGTACCCAGGCTCATACAGTTTCATACACATCTCTCGTGCCTGTCACCTCACGCACTTCAGCCTCCGATTGGCCCTCGATTGGTTTCCGTACTGAACCGTAGCGCTCATACTCATTTCGATGAAAACCTTGAGTTTGTGTTCCTTCATCACCAACTCGTTCTCGTCCCACACCATGCTCTGAGTACACTGAAGTATGGCCGGCCATGGATGGACCCGTGCCTTGGTAATGTCAACGGTGCCCTCAATTCCTGCCTGGTCATTGTGGCGCCAGACCGCATGGCTCACATCCATTCTCGCTGATGCAGCAAGGTACATCATCGCTGCTGTGCTTTCTCACTCAGTTTTCACTCTCAGCCTCATGGTACGATCCCTTATGAACTGCCTCAATTGCCGTGTGCGAGGCGCGAAGGCAGCGGAGGGTGAGGAAGGCGCTGTACATATGTTATGCTGCATCAGGAGCGCGTCGGCCAAATGGCCCATGCTCCCCCCAGATAGATGGGGACCAGGCGAGCAGGCGCTGTGCACTCACATGGTAGCTCCGCGCGGTCACAAACCACATGCAGTGATCATTTCATTGCATGCTGAGCAGGCAGAGCGATGGACAATACATGGCTGCCCCACTGGCCTGGCAGGGGCAATCAATTATTGAGGCACATCGGTACGTGCACAGGCGGTGCCAACAGCAGCCTTAGCATCCTGCCCCTGCCTTGACATTACCGCTGCCCCTGCAGCTCGGCCGCTGCATGTATGGCCTACCGTAGTACTGTGTGATGCGCTGTGTAGCAAACTGCTGCAGAGTGAACGACACCGAAAATGGCAGCTGGTGGGTAGGTGTGTTGTGTTGAGAGTTTTTGGTTCCCACGGGGCCATGCAGTGTGCTTCCAGTGGGGCCGTGCAGTATGCATATGCGGGTGGATGGAAGCTGCACCTGAGGATGGCGGGTGTCTGGGCCAATCTGTCGGCTGCAGCGAAACGAAACAGTGGTCTGATATGTGGTGGTTGTGTGCGTGTGTGCGTGTGTGGGGGGTGTGGGGTGTGGGGGGGAGGGTGTGGGGGGGG
>BDDA01000594.1:55447-70985 GCA_001662385.1 Chlamydomonas asymmetrica
AGCTGGGTGGATGGGAGTCTGCAGACCATGGAAATGTCATCCGGTATCTTGTAGCTGGGTGGTGGTGGAAGCGGCAGGCAGGCGGGCGCGGTGCATGCGGCACTGACGCAGAGTTCAGGACCTGGAATGGAAGAATGGTAAGGAAAAACCATTGTCTCTTGGTGGACAATGTTAGCGCAACGAAGCAGCAGCATCGGCACATGTTGACCACTTGACCCACATGGCCACATGGCATCGTATCCACAGAATACCGGTACAGTTAGTACAGTTCATACCGTTATCGTTGCATACAGGATCCAGTTTGGTCGGCGCTGCTGTGTCCATACAATCATCTGTTTCTTGCTGCTGCCCTTATCGTAGAACAGTGACGACACGTGTACGATACCAGGCAGTGACATGCATGCAGCTCATGCTGCATGGATAGCATGGCTTGGTCATGCGGCGAGGCCAGCGAGCGTGGCAAGGGTGATGATTGATTAGGCTCACCACGCGAGGGAGCAAGGGGCTAAGGCGGGTGTGCGTGGCATTATTGAGTATGGTAAGGAGGAGGAGGGGGAGCCACAGCGGGTTGACTACTGCTTCCGATGACGCTGTCGTGCACACCGCACCATGCTGGTTGGCATCACAGCTGCATGCAGCAGCAGTGGTGATGATGAACAACTCCCAATTGGTCCGTGCGAGCGCTGATGCAACCAGACAAACGCGCTGGCCTAATAGACGCAAGGCTCGGATTGCTTACACGTTTGCGCCCCGTGTGCATATGATTTTGGTATGTATCACGATCATGCTGTATGTACAAGGTGCACTGGATGGCAGGCACCTGATTAATGCAACACAACATGACAGGACAGGACACTGCATACCATGTTTGTGTAACATGTTTGGCAAACGTATGTGCCAGCTGATGCGCCGGAAAGTGCAACAACGGAGAGAAAATGCCTAATCAACGCCCAGTAAGGAAAACAAAAAAGACCAAATGCTAGCTGCGCTTTGGCTACAAGGCTGTCCAGCAGCCGCGCACTACATGTTGTGTGAACGCACATGCTCTATCTTACACGACGGTGGGTGTGCATGCATGCCACTCCGTGTGCGCGCACGACCTGTACTTATTCGAGCACATCTGCTGTCTGATGCAGGCTGCGCAGACGAACGCACTCCATCCAGTCTTGACCTGCTCAGTGCACGGCGCTCACTTCTTTTTCTGATCTTTGTTCTGGTCCTTGCACGAGCCGTTCATGCAAAACTGGCCGTCCTTGCAGCACTTGCCACAGTCGCCGCAGTTGCCTTCGTCCGAAGAGACGTTCATCTGAAGCGGCGGCGGCAGCAACGCAAGCATTGCAACTCTCAAAAAACATACCGACGGACTCCATAGGATGTTTCTGTCATTGCTTGCACTGTCATCATCACGAGGGTGTTGTATACATGCAGACACGGCAACGCACACAACAAGAAGCACCCCATATGCGTCAGATGTGGCATCACCTTCATGTTCAGTACTGTGTGTGTAGTTGTGGCAGGCACTTGCTATCTGTGCACAGCTGCGCGCAGACGCACCTCAGAGCCGTTCCAGTCTGTCTTGTCGCAATCCTTGTAACCATCGCCAGAGCAGGATGCGCTGGAGCACTGTGCAATTGAAGCAGGCAGGTGCACATGAAACACAGCAGTACATGTGTCAGGGGATGTATGGACAAAGTGGTACACAACAACAACGCGACCTGTGAGTTGGGTGCCAGGCGGGGGAGAGGGAAGGGGGCAGTGCATGCATAGTCAGTTAGTCACATACACACATGACTGCAGGACAGCATAGCATTAGCATAGTTAGCATTATTGATGCACAAGGCTTGGTGGGCACGCCTCGCAGTCAGTCGTACAGCCAGCGGGCGCTCGCTCGTACGTACCACAATGCAGCCGGTGACCTTGATGACAGCATCGTTGAAGTCCTTCGGGTTGGAGGGCGTGACCGTCGAGCTGCCGTCGGGCTCGTACCCACGCTTGTCCTCAAAAGCCACCACGAGCGACCTCTGGCAGTAGTTGACATCGTCGTCCCGTTTGTCCTTCGAATCCTTTGAATCCGACAGGGAACGAAGGCCCGGGGCAGATAGCGCGTCGTACGATGAGAACACAGCTGCGTGGACGGCGCCATCGAAGTTGCGGCTGGCGCAGCCGGCAAAGAAGAGGTCGTTGAGGCACACGTTGTTCTTGGGGTCGGTGACCTTGATGCAGAAGATCAGCTCTCCGGGCTTGTTGACGGTCACCGTGACCACCTTGCCAATGTCAGCAGCGTCACCGATGTACTGGTCACGCTGCAAGCATCGTAGAAAGCCAGGGCAAGGCAACACAAGGCATGCGTAACCAAAGCATGTGTGAACAGCAGTGTGAACGGCAGTAACATGTATGACGCTTGGAGCCTGCGTGCATGCACAATTGTGCACCAGTAACACCAGTCGGCAGCACGCAGCCACACAAACGACGCACGAGTGCACTGGCCTGCGCAGCACATATGTGTAACCTACATGCGCACATATGCATATGCCCTGGTGGGGCTGAGTGGCTCTAGCGCACGCGTGCGTGGTATTGTGTGCGGTGTACAGTGTTGTGCGCAATGCACCTGCCTCCCGATGTGACATCCTGGGCGGGCAGCATCGACCATCACGCGCGTCCAAATGCAGGGTGGCTAAGACAAATTTGAGGCTGGGCTGGCGACTGTGGCATCAGGCTGAGAACAGCAGACCAGTTTGGCAAGGTGAGCCAACCCACTGCTGCTTACAAGTGAGCACTGCAGCTCCACCATGACATACAGAAACGCACTGCACGTACAACCGTTATTGCTCTCAACGACCGAACCGCACAGAACACTTTTGGCAGCGGGATAGCAACGTGCGTTGTGCAGGCTGCGGCACATGCCACACTGCACTAACTGCACATCATGCAATTACCTGAAGAGTGCCGTCTTTGGCGTAGGTGCAGGTGTAAATGGTGTCGGTGTACGAGGCGCTCCTTGGCAGGATCTCGACCTGCACGGTGCAGCCCTTCTTTACAAACACGCTGTTGCCGCACGGGGCCGTGACGTCAGCGGCAGCCGGGCACTGCGGGTTCACGTAGTTCTTGAACATCTTGTCCGCAAGGCTACCTGACTCAGCCAGTGGGAAGCATGCGGCCAAGACAATGGCAAGCACGGCCAGGTAGGCCACCGTGTGGCGAGCTTGTGCGACCATTGTATTGTCAGTTGATGACAGCTCAGCGGACGCGACGACACGGGCTAGGGCCTACAATACATACAAAGCGAGGGCGGCAGGGGCAGAGCCAGGATGGCAGTGGTAATGAATCCTGAGAACCTGAGATACATACTTTGATCGTTAGTGTGACGCTGCTCCAGAAAAGCTTGCATCGTGCGTGCGGGACCGTGTGCGTGCGTAATGATCAGATCGCAACCTCGCTTGTCACAATTGGCCTGCATCCTACTGCATTTGTCAGTCAATATGCGCAGTCTGGAAGCTGTTGCGTTTCTGGCGTAGTTGTCTGAACGGCTGCAAGCTTCAACGCCACCCAGCAGTGGTGCAGGAGGAGTACGATGCTACCATTCTTGCAGCAAGCAAGCACGCAGGCGCCACGAACACCACCTGACACAAATTGAAGTGTCGAAACCAGCAGGCAAGCAGTATGCGCCGATATCGTCTTACCCGTTGTATGTCGGAGCTCGCTCGTCTTTGTATGTGGAACCTGCTGAGGGCGACCTCCAAGGGGTTCGCAGCTAGGATAGGGCGTTTGGATGGCGACGAAAGCAAGGTCACAACAGGAGATAATGAAGAAGCGGAAGCGTTCGTGCGTTTATGTTTGGCCGCTGCCAGTAGTGTGTGCGTGGCACTCTCATAAAGCGAATCACCCGTACAGTCGTCAGCAGGAACCTGACTGTGCGCGATCTTGAGTCCAAACGCTTCCGACAATGCAATCGGAACGCCAAACGTGAAAGCTATCAGAGTCTCTCGCATACACACCCTAGAAATCGGCAGCAAGTCAGGCACGCCACACAAGACTGCCACAACGTGATGCCACTAATGCCATCCAACTGCCAGCAAGCAAGCAAGCGCAACATTGAAGGCTCTGCCTTGCGAATGCACTGCAAAGCCATATGAATGCTGCTTGATCAGAATTGCGTTGGAGCCTTGGCTGCATCGCAAGCCATCACAGCGGCGGCGTGCCTGGTTGGCTGGTTTCCAGCCAGGCCTACCAGGCCGGCATGAAGATTGCCCAGGAGGTTGCGAAAACCTGTCAAAGCCTTGAAAGACTGGTGTGTCTGGAAAGCAGTTGAGGGTAAATTTCGTACAGGACACATGCTGGGACGTTGTTTTCAACTTCGGTGTTTAACCACGTTGCAAGGTGATGACTGGTGCGCACAGTTTGTTTCACGGATTGTTCACGCACAGGTGCGCGAGGACAGCAGTGCGTGGGCTACACACGCGCTGCCCAATCAGCAAGCAGGCTCGTGACGCAGGGCCACAGCATATGGGACACAGATGGAAAAGTCAACGTGGTCCACAATGAAGCAACTGGTCGGAGACCCAGGTTGCTTCAAGCCGTCGATGCCCCGACCTGCTGCAGTATGTGCGTGCTGTGCTGTGTATGTGCGGCAGTAGCGGCTGACCTGTGAAAACCTTACGTTGACAGCACAAACTGCTGTTTCAAAGCCACTACAACGTGTTGTAGACTGGAAGAACTGTGAAGTTCCGTGGGTACTGCTTGTGTCATGGAGGCCACTGCACGCACATGCCGCGCACTGCATGCGGCTGCTGCATGTGCACAGCTGGCACGGGCGTAGCAGGCGCATGCACGTGAATGGCGGGTGCTTGCTGGTTGCCTTGCTGTTTTGCGTGGTGTACAGCTGTGCGTATTGCGTGTGATCAGATTACACAGGCGTGAATCACAAGCAAGACAGGGTGGGCCACGCGCACCCACCACCACTACTGCCCACTTGCCCACTGGGTGCACTGGGGCCCCCAGCCTCCATAGAGCGAGCGAGAGATGATACACGGACAGAGAGATAGCCTTGTAGCTCAGCCCCACACCAAGCAAGCCACACGAGTCCAGCTGCAATAGTGTTGATCGTATCAGGCACTCTGCATGCTGGCAGCAGGATATGCTGGTGTTGTAGAAAGGAGCTTGGTTGTCTGGCAGGACGGAGGGCAGCCAGCGAGTAGAGCGAGCTGACAGCATGCAAGCGTAATGGCATCTATCGGCGGAGCGGCGGCGTGGCTCCATCCCTCAGCGCTCAAGGCAGCGCATCAGCGGCCGTCCGCGACGTGCCTCCCTGTATATTTTGCCAGGCACGCTGGACTGCATGCATAAAACGGTGAGGGTTGCAGGCGACGCCGCATGCATGTGCACGCCTCAAGCATACATGTATGTAGGCGGATAACACAGCAGGGCACGAGCAGAGCGCTTGGACAGGCCAGGATGCAGTTGCAAGGACAGCAAGATGTCAGCATAAGAAACTGTGCCCGTGTGTGTGCAGGAGATGGAATACGGAGACATCTCACACAAGAGGAATGAACCAGGCGGCACATTCAGTGTGCCCACTGCCAAACAGCAGCACAAGCAAGGCAGCGTGGCGGGTGGGGGTCGCCGCCAAACTGGCGCATGGTAGGGATGCCACAGCACAAATTTAAATCCAAGCCCGTGCATGATGACAGATCACCAGCTAGAGTTCTTAAATATGCATGGGGTTGCAGCTGCGTACGTCATGAGCGCATTATGGGGGCAGTGGATGGGCGTGACTCGGGGCGGGGTTCTGCGCTGATCCTCCGGTGGCAGCCTCATCGCACAACAATACAACATGCATGCCCTGCACAGCAAAAGCAATTGCTGTGCGTCAGTGTTATACGCAGCATGCAGCCCATGCGTGCCACCAGTAGTGGAGCTGCAGCAGGGCACGGGTGGGGTACGGCGCGCGGGCACCAAAGTGGCCCAGCTGCTCATGTACTCTGGTGGTGACGCATGAGCGCGGCTAGCCCGCTAATCAGATTGCGGCGGGCAGACACGCATGCTGGCATGAGGAATGCCAGGCATGCAGCATTGCAGAGGTATGCAGCGCCAGGCGTACGCCTGCGCATGCTTGAGGACCAGGGCCAAGCGCTTGGAAAGCGGCAGTCACCTTGGCAAAAGCGCACTGCTTGCTGAAGGGAGCGAGGCCTCTGAGGGCTGTGCCCGCGCACCAAGTTAACCAAGTGTGAAGCTCAACGTGACAACGCACATGAACTGCTCAGGAGAAGACAGCAGGCAGGTGCATTAAACGGTCTCAACAAGCATTCACACCATCGCCATCGATATACATGCGTTGAGAGCGGGCAGACACCCGGTCATCAAAGCTGCTCCCAGTGCATGCGCGTCTCTACAAGTGGTGTTAAGGCTGGTATCTTCCCTATTCGGCATCGATCTTTCCCTTCTGCTCGCCACAAGAACGCTTCAGGCCAAGGATGCAAAGCTCCACACCTGTTGGCGGGCTATTGTTGTGGCTATACACCACTTACTAATAGTCAAAGCTCATCCAGCTGTGGATCAGCAGTCTGCGGCATCAGTGAGGGTTGAGCCGGCCACGACACACCACGCACGCATGCCGCAGCTCTGAGAGCTGTGCATGTGCGTGCCATGGCAGCAAGGGTTGCCACCGGCTTCAGCAGGTGCTTGCACACCGCCGCCACGCACTACACAGGCAGCGGCAGCATTTTGCACTCTGTCGCAGCTGGAATGCTTTGGGTGATGGGACTGACGCTTTGCCACCAAACTTTGCCGCCTTCGCTAGCGGCCTCCATCAGCGCATGTCCACCCGCCAAGGTGGCAGGAGCAGCAGCCACAATAGCAGCAGGCCTCTTGATCCGATAGAGTCCGATGGCATCCACGGATGGCATCACAAGCAGCTGCTTGCAAAAAGTTTCAAAGCATTCAATTGTGGATCATGATGCCGTCCATCCAATGTCACTCAGGAGACCACGCACAGGCGAGCCACCGCACTGCTGGCTGCTGGCAAGGCCATGCTGCCTGAATGGTGTGGGCCGGTACGCACTACAGCAGGCAGCAGTCATGCCTGGCCACCACAGGCGCCGCAGGCTACATCTGAACCAATCGCCGCAACGAACGTGCATGCATGCATTGCCTGGGTGCTAGCTAGGACTCTTCGCTGCACACAGCATTGCCATTGGTCGGCATGCTGGTGACCCTCAGCGCAGGGAAGGTGTAAGGTAGCTAGCTAGCCACCGCTCGCTTGCAGTTGGAATACCAGGCTGCTGCAATTTGTGATACATAAATCTACGTTTGGTGGAAGAGGCGGTGTGCATTCACTCCACTGGTGCTGCACATCAATCGACACAAAGCATGCGCGCGTATAGCACCCACTTGCAAGCCTGAGGCTGTTTACATTTATCCAATTAACCACTTGCACGGACGTTGTTTCAGGAACGTATGCAGGGGGCCAACATGCTGGACCCCGCACCTGCTGCAAGCAAGTTTTATGTACACATCAGGCAATGCCCGCCCGTCCGCAGCATTTGAAGTACCTAACTTTTATCGCCGTCCAGACAAAAAAAAGTAAGAATCGCTAGTATGGTGACTCAACGCCATGCGCTGTGTGCGTGCACATGCTGCTCCCCCATCCCTTCTCCGAATTCACCTACCCACCAACATGAGCAGCAGATTCGTAGTGTATGCACACATCCAACAGCTGACAAGCCAAGCATAACCATGCCATGATGATGGCTATATACCGTTTTATGGCACGATAACTTATTCATGCGCCCTCGCCGCATGCACGCAGATATGTACATGCGTACGCACATCCAACGACGCAGCGCTGCCGCCAATTGCCTGCCATCCTAGGCCGAACCGCTACCAGCAAGGGGTGCAGTCTCATGTGGCACTATCTAGCTAGAGGCGGTGTTTACTTCTGCGCTGACCGACAAAAGCCCTCCACACAGAACTGGTCGGACTTGCACGACCTGCCGCACCAGCCGCAGTTGCTGTGGTCGTCCTCGACGTCCGTCTGAAGCAAGGCAGCGACAGCAGCAGCAGCAGCAACAGCGAGGTGACGTCAGCAACGTATCAGTACATGGGCTGACAGGTCATAGGTATACACATGCCTGGTGCCCACACGCACAACATTTGCTTCCTTCCCTGCGTACAGGACATACGGTCGTGTATCAACACGCCTTACAAGTTGCCCACGCTTCATGCAAACACTCTGGATACATGTGCATCTGCAATGCAGATCTGCATGTCTGTCCACTCGCTCCAAAACCAGCCGCACAAATCGCCACCATGGCAGGTTCGTGCATCTGCCAGCCAGCTGCATCCAGGCACTGCGCAACTACGAAATATGCAACTGCATGCAGACACAGCAGACACACCTCGCAGCCGTTCCAGTCGGTGTTGTCGCAGTCCTTGTAGCCATCAAAGGGGCAGGTAGCAGTGAAGCACTGCGGGCAGTGGCAGCGGTAACATGTGCAGCTCAGCATCACGGGGGCAGGTTACAGGGAAGCGTCGTGTGGGTACGTAAAGTATGCAGTGATCCAGCCGCCTTGCTGCACCTTTGGGATGCATAAACGAGGATTGTGCATGTACATGCCCTGCGCACACCCCACTACAGAGACACTTGCAATGACAGATGGCACGTGCGCATGCAACAATGCACACGAGGCACAATGCTTGATGGGCACGCATGTGCATACCCCACAGTCAGCCACATGCAGCCAGCGGGCTCGCTCCCGCACCCTCGTACGTACCTTGATGCAGCCGGTGACCTTGACGACAGCATCATTGAAGTCCTTAGGGTTGGCGGGGAGTTGAGGGCGGTCGGCCTCATTGCCGCGCCTGTCCTCAAAAGCCACCACGAGGGAGCGTGAGCAGTAGTCATCGTCGTCGTCGCGGTGGTCAAACAGCGGCAGGAGGGTCTGCAGGGCGCGGCGGCCGCCGGTCGTGGCGTTGTAGTCAGCCGCCGAGAAGGTCGCGGCGTGGACGGTGCCGTCGAAGTTGCGGCTGGCGCAGCCGGCGTAGAACCAGTCGTTGACGTTGAGAGGGGCGTACTGGGCGTTGATGCAGAAGATCAGCTCGCCGCTGCTGACCGTCACCAGGACCTTCTTGCCGGTCTCGGTTGCAACGCCGATGTACTGGTCAGGCTGCGGAATGTGCAGAGCAGCAAACACATATGTGCAAAACACACACAGGGTCATCAGGTTATGGACGGATGGCTGGAGGCAGTGCAATCTCTGGTGGTTGGTCAGCCGATGCGGGTGCACACCCAGATTCATGTAGACATGTACCTGTTGCGTCAGCGTGCCTGTCAAAGTGAATGCTTTGTTTCTCTCACAACGCAAGCCTGTCACTTTGTTATGTGCTTGATTGCTTCAAGGCACTGCGCTTCCATCTGGTGATGACAGGACAGTACACCACCGCTGTCTGGCGTATGGTACACGGGCAAGCACCATGTGTGCAGCGACCAGAGGCTTATCTGGAACTCGAGGTGTACAAATCAAACCTTGTGCAGCTACTGCTTTGCCTTGTATCGTCAAGTCACAGCGTGCACGCTATGCGCAATCCTGTGCTGCCGGTACCGTCAGCAAGCGCCGCTGCGAGACTCTACGCCAAATACCTTGAGGCCATCACGGGTCTTCTTGCAGGTCCAGATGTAGTCAGTGTATGCTGCATCGTTCTTCAGGATCTCGACCTGCACGGTGCATCCCTTCTTCACGTACACGCTGTTGCCGCATGGCGCGGTCGCGTCCGCGCCAGATGGGCACTGGGGCTGCTCGTAGTTGTGAAACAGCAGGTCCAGCAGTCCTGACTCAGCACGTGGGATGGACATAGCCATCACCAAGGCCACCGCGGCCAAGTAGGCAAGCGCGCGGGAAGTTTGTCCAGCCATGGTCCTGCCTGTCTTCCAGAAGTATTACAGGTCAGCAGCCAAACGCGCAGGCAGCCTGCAGCAGGTACACAGCCAAGGGCAGCAGCACGTCAGCACGTCGAGGTATCGGAAGAGAACAGTGCGCAGCACCTGTCTTTTGTCTTTGAAGCTGCAGTCCTGGTGGACCGGTGGAGTCTGACGACAGCGAGCAGCAGCAGTTGGGATGCACTCACTCAACACGCCTAGGAGGCGGTCCGCGGACTGCCTGCCGACTCAGACGGGCTAAACGTTATGTAGGTATCGAGGTATGAACGGCTCTTTGGGCCCCCAGCAATACGTTCACGGCTGCAAGCAAGCAGGTGATGGCCAGCATGACACGGCCACAGTCCTCGGATGCAGAACCCGGCGCAGGCATGGCACCAATAAACTTAAACGGCTGTCAGACCGCGCGCCTCGCCGCACCGCACCTCGCTAGGCAGGGTGTCGTCTTTGCACTCGGTGGGTGGGTGCGGGCCCAATCCGATAACTGTATGTAAGAACTGAGCCACCGCAAGAACGAACGATAACAAGCGACAACGCAATCGGGCTTGTCTTTATCGTGTCAGTCGCTTGGGATTTGACAAAGCATGGAGATTCGCAGGGTCATCCGGTCATACTCGCGATGAGTCCAGGACATACTCTAGAGTCCAACCGCCTCCTCCCGCTTATCTGCTCGGCCACCAGGACAGACGGATGCTCTAAGCATACAGCCGATACACTGTACACGGCGTGAGAACATGAAACATACTCTCAATGCTTGGTTCAACAGTTATGCCGAGCCTGGCGCACTGTGTGTGATAATGAGTCCGGGAACACTGCGCATGGGGTCAACCGCCGTAAAGCACAAACAACGCAATACTTGGCCATACATGGCTCATTCATCCCTGGTAGCTGTGACTAGACTCTGCGTCTTGACTTGGGCTGACCCAGCGTCTCATCGTAATCCCTGCGCCTTGATTGGGTTCCAGGCCTGCTGAAGGTCACGTGCCTCCCAACATACAGAAGTTGCAAACTTCAAGGGAGCACCTGCAGTCCTCCAAGAATGCTGCACTGAACGTGATGGTCAACACTCAACTCAAAGTCTCCATAGGGCCGATACGAGGCAGTCTGTCGATTACTTCTGTTTGTTGCACGGCTGCGTCAGACTTGCGCACGCACTTTTGGGAACATGCAGCGGGCGCGCCAGCACTGCCAAATCAGCCAGAAGGCCAGCGATGCTAGGCAATCATCCAATCAAAACTTGTGTCATTCATAATCACCGTGTCCTGGGCTCAGGTTGCATCGACAACCTTTTTCGCGTGCAGGCAGACGGTGTGAAAAGTGCGCAACTGCGCGGGTCGCGGTGAAGATCCTCCGGCACGAAACAAGCGCTGGGTGGGAGGTGTTGCACCGCCTGTGCATCGGACTAGTCCAGCAAGGGAAGCTTAAGCACTCTGCACGCAATGTTTGTTTACTTTCTGCAAAGGGCGCTCAATGACGCAGCACAGTCCTTTGAGGGCGCACGCAGTATTGCAGTTTCGTTCAACTGGCCGTGTGACGGTGACAGGTCAGCATGCAGTTATCGTGCTGCTCGTGAGTGAGTGTCACTACCAACTGGCCGTGACCATTCCCATGCGCTACTCAAATTGCTACTCACACAGGACTGTCCGTGTCCGTGAGTGTTCCCGAAAGTGCATTCCTGCTTGCGTGTTGGTGTGTGAGAGTGTGTGTGCTGGACTGCTGGCTTCCACATAACAGCCAGGTTTGGGCTCTTGGCAGTAGTGGGAATTGTGTCACTGCCTTATGCACAACCCACAACTGAACTCGCAGAGCTTATGATCGCTAACCAAGGTACGTAGCTGTTGCCATGGCGGCTTGTAAGTGTTGCTCCGCCAGCTGTGAGCACAGGCCGGTGGCATTGAACGAGCTCCATGCCATGCGGGACAACACAGCCCAAACAGAGTTGCGCTGTTCCATTCTTGCATGCGCTGCACAACACTGGTCAGTGGTGCAGCTGCATGCGGTGTGTGCATGCGTGATTCTGCAAGGTGTGGTCATTAGGTTACCTCATGTGTGCCTGCATATGTCAGCCCTGGTATTGCCATCTGGTATTGCCATCCTTCCCATCTTACCTCAAGGTGTGGTCGTTCTTATGCACACCGGTACCTGCTGGCCTGGTAGTTTGGTGCCAGCAATGCACATACACGTTTGCTGTCAGACAACTGCTCCATTGAGCTGCGGCTGTTTGCGGCTGCATCCGTCCGCCAAAGCCCAGTTACAGCGCGCATGCTTAAGAGCAGGTGCGCTGCTTGGTCTTGCATCACGCAGCCTGCCTTGTACTGCTGCTCTTCTGCATGTACTAACACTTAGACAGCGTGTATGTTGGTGCACTGTATATGCCCAATCACTCAACATCGCGCACTGCAGTATGCTGCCGCCCTGCACATGCAGCCACCCGGGGTGGTGCCTTGGTGCCTTGGTGGGGTGCACCTGAAGTGGGTACAGCAGGAGATAAACAAAGCGGCAATGGTCACCGGTGCGCGGCCTGCATCGTTGTTGCATGCACAGCAGGGACGTGGCCCAGCCCAGCAGCGAAGCGGCACACGGGCACGGCAGGGCACCAGCAGTGTAGTGCATTCCTGACAGCTCCATACATGTTCTCCAGCCGCCAGGCAAGCGCACAAGCACTACTGCAGTTCGCATGCGTCGAACTACACATGTGAATGATGCTGCCGATTTGTAACAAGCTGCAAGTGCCTGCAAGCATGTGCAACACACATGCGCGTGCGCACCTGAAGCAACCCACCGCTGAATGTTGCACATGCAACACGGCTCACAGAGCAGGCAAGGTGATGCAAGGTACAGGCCAACACACGCATATGCACGGCATGCAATGTCACTCCGGTACATGCAAACGGGCAGGGAGCGGGCATGCACGCGAGGAAACAGAAGCTTCGCTCGCGTTTACACCCGCGCACCACATACACCCGCGTGGCTGGCGTGGCATGCATGCATCTGTGCAAAGCCGTTGCCTGCAGCAGTCCCAAAGCTCATGAAAGCATGCTGGCGTGGGTGGTTGCATTCCTGCAGGTCCTTCATGCCTCATAGCAGCGGCAGGGGTTGCGCTTACCGCGACGCAGGAGCGTGCGGGACTGCGGGTGCCACCCACCATACCGGGGCTGCCGGTGCTGCATGCAGGTTGGTTGCACTAACGGGCAGCCCAACACACGTCCATGTTCCATGCAAGCATGGCTGGCAGTGTTGGTATTCGAACCAAGCCCTCTGCAAGCAATCTACAAGCCGTGGCTGGCAGAATGCGTGCGACGCTGTGCGTGCGACCACACAGGACTCAGCAAAATGCTTGCAGCCAAGGCCTGCAAAGACAGCACTAACGATTAACGAGTGACTCAGCCGATAAGGACAATGGCGCTCCCAACACACTGCAGCACTGGGGCAGCCCCAGCAGTCCTAAAACTTGAACCAGCGTCGCAAACCCAGCGCCGGTCGTACTGATACATGCGTCCCAGCTTGCCCCGCTCACAGCAGGGCTGGTGCCCAGCAAAAGCTGGAGCCCGATTTTACAGCGCCGGTTGTACAGGTGTCAGCGCCGACAGGCTGGGCAAGCTGGGTCCATGTGATCATTTATATTGCTTGGTGCCCAAATACGGAAGTTACGAGCGGCCTGGTTGAGTGCTTGGCGCAGACAGGCACGTGGTCCTATAGCCTGCCAATTGCCTGGGCTTGCGTCCAAAGCCAAGGCCGCCCGCTCGCTGCGCCGGCGTTGTTCCCGCCCTTTGCATGATGCAGAGCAGGCTGACACTCCTTCACTTCCGTACACGCTGTAAGTGAACGCCTCAAACCACGTTATGTAAGCTAGGTAAGCGAGCCAAGCGGGTTGGCCTGCCAATTCGTACTTGCGCCAGACTTGCGCTCACTGCTGACTTGCTAACTTGCAAGAATGCTGGGGCTACATCTCGCCCATATACCGCGGCCAGGGTTGTTTTGTTGTTGTGTTTCTCTGGTCCCTTAAGATTATGAGCTGGTCATGGTCCTGTCATGGTCCAAATAATCCACCAAATCGCCCTCCCCATGCCCACCAGCACCATCAAGACCATGAAATGGTCGAACCCTGACCGAGCCTGCGCGAACATGAATGGGAGCACCACCGTGATTTGGTGTGGTGCTGGTTGGACCCAGTCACGCCATGATAACCCCACAAGTGCACATACTTAACCACACAACTGACACCGTGCCAACCTTCGGTCACGCACCTTCGGCGCTCACTGGTACCTTTTCACAGCCGAAACCATGGCTGGCTCCCGCCTTTTTACCGTCCTGCATTTACAAGTTGCATTTCTGTCACCCCTGACCAGCGCAGACCCTGTTCACGCGTCAGCTTGGGTGTCAGCAACCGCCAACACCGCAAACACGCAGCAGGACCCGGCGAGGCACTCGCAGCAGGGTGCAACTGGAAACGCAGCGACAACCTTGACAAACCACGTTATTACGTTTGTGCCAGCTGCAGAAGTCACGTATGGCGATGACATTGACTTGGAAGGTTGGTTTACATGTTGCCCGTTGCTCTGCGGCACAAACCTGCACCCACAGCGTGCTCCTTGGGCACGAGTCTCCCGTCTTCGCCGTGCCAAATACGCCATGTGCAGCTTTCCATAACTATGGACTGGGTTGCTGCGAAATGCTTAATTGTAAGCCTCGGCTTCAACCCAGCATCTATGAATGAACGAGCTTTACAACGGACGTGCCCGGCCCGCCCTGTGCGCAGGGCGGGCCGGGCACGGGCCTGCAAGGCAGACGCCAGATGGTATTGCGAGGGCGTTGAGCAGGGGGAAGGGCGGCTCGCGGACTGCCTAAGCCAGACCATGGCTGACGAAGACCTCGTTGGCCCAGATGACACCACCGCCAACAGTATGTACGGGGAGGTTTGGAGATGTGCTCTACCATGTTGTTGCTCTTAATACTCCCTGAGAGCCTATGACCCTAGACCGTGGAGCTGCTGGCTGCACTCTTGGACAGGGTCCATCGTTGAAGCATCGTGCCGTGAGGAGGTGCTGCAGTATAAAATCCAGCGCAGCCAAAACATCAACAGCAACATACCTCTAGGTGAGAGTTGGAAGCCTGAATGTAGCTTGGGTTTCTGGTTTGTTTGTATGGAACGACACCCAGTTGAACCGATGTGAACTCAGGCTTGCCTTGTCGTGCACCTGCCATACGTTTGCTCCCACTACACGTGCAGCTCGGGCTTGTCAGGCAGACGCTATCAAGTACTGCGACGTGACATGGTTCTTTGGGTACCGAGCTGGCCAAGTCCTCTCGTGCCTGCGGGACATCAGAGAGCGCTTGGAACCGGCGTGCAAGGAGCAGGTCTTTGCCACCATGTGGGACGTAAGTACCTGGAGTGTCTTGGCGGTCGGCGTTGCACTTGTAAATGATTGTGTATGCATGCATCCTTTGCATAGGTTGCACCGTTGTTTGCCTGTATGTGCCGTGCCAGCAAGGTGCCACGTAAGGTGCCATGCAGATGTGAAAGGTCCACGGTGTGTTCCGCTACACCTTCACTCCGTCCAGGGTGCGGTGGACTTGCGTGCTGACGCACCGCTTCATGAGGCCTGCAAA
>BDDA01000595.1:0-11287 GCA_001662385.1 Chlamydomonas asymmetrica
TCCTAGCCCTCCACCTGTTCCCCCCCAAAACCCACCCGCCCCCCATAGTCCCCCCCCCACGTACACCATAGCATGCATGGACTGGCTTGTTTGAAGCCCTCCATGAGGTTGACCACCGGACCAGGCTGAGTACACCCAACGATGCACTGACGCACAAGAACGCATGGTTGCATGCACCTTCCACTTACCGGAGCACTCCACCGTACTCCAATCATGCGAAATGGGTCAGGTCTCCCGGTTTCCAGAAATGGAAGCAGGTTCTCCATAGCTTCGTACGCTACCAGATCCGCAGTTTTGCGGGATAATACGACTGTCGATGGGCATATCGATCCGGAATGCACAACTGGTGGGTGCTGTTGGAGTGCGCACGCCACCCACCGCGAGTAGGGCTCTGCTGTGCACAGGTTGCAGCAGCAGCTGCGCTGACCGGTGGCTCTTTGGCAGTGGTGTCTTCAACTATCCTCCAGGCACCAGACCAGGCACCATACGATGACGGGTTGCCAGTGGTTGACCGCGAATGGTCGAGTCCAAGATCGGTCTGGTTAGCAAGCGAGTTGGATACGCCCCCGAAACCATCTGTCAGCAGCCCTGGCTCAGTCTGCGCAACTCCACTAGTAACAGGCCAGAGCACACACCAGGATGGTGGACCTTGGCCGTGTGCCTGGTGGCGTTGGGCACATTCCGCCGTAATGGTCCTGCGGCCCAGGACGTGGAACGCCCGTGCGGATTATTTCACGGGAGCTGGTGAATCTGAGCGACAGCCAGTTCTCCACAATAACCTACGGGAAGTTTCCAGCAGCTCCCTGAGAACGCTCGACCTTGCACATGAGGCGTATCGTCCGCCATCACGCCATGGCTCTTTGAACAGCCAAACGCTGACCGAGGCCACCCAGTCTGTCTCTTACAACAGCCTTTGCGAGACTCTGTCCGACTACAAGCTACCGTACAACTACATTCCTGACTTTGCGGGCACGTTTGGGCGGCAGGTCAACCACGCGGACGAGTTTGCACTACGACTTGTGCGGCAGGCAACGACGCACCGGCCGCGTTGGTTCGATGACATGCTCAAGGACGATGCAGAGGCGGCGCAGGTACGTTTTACGATCATGCAAAAGTGCATGCCATTGCTTGGACAGCAGCTGTGGCAGCCAGAATTCATGCGAAACCGCCGAAACCATTGTGTGTACTGCACGTTTGCACCAAACCTGCCCTTATGAGACTGCACGATCTCACTGCATTATCTTCTGGTCCTTTCACATGGAGGGCGGTTGTTGGCGCTTCAGCCTGAGTTTCCCGTTTACGGGTTCCAAGCGATGTAAATACCCAGTACCCTTTTGAGACTCACGCCATCACATGTGCTGTTTCTGCAGGGAGTCCTGCAACGCTTGCTGGGGCCTGCTCAGCAGCCAGCCCAAGCTGATTCAGGCGCTGCCGCCGCAGCAGCGGCAGCACCAGACACGTCCTCCACTGACAACGCGCTCAGCACGAGCGCAACATTGATGGCGGCGATGCCGGCTGTCGCGACGGCCTACAATGATATGCACCTGGCGAGCGGCGCGGACGCTGGCATGGGTGCCGCAGGCGTCTTTGACAGCGGCAGCGGCAGCAGCGTTGACGGCGGCGCTGCTGCTGCAGCTGCTGCAGTGGACCGATTGTACGCTGGTCTGGATGCCATGCCGCCCCCTGGGAAGGTATTACGGGAGCGTAACTGCAACACTGAAGTACACGTATGAAGCCTTATATTTACAGCCCTCAGGCTTGGGGGCCGTGCCTACAAGCACTACACACCCGTGCACAGACAGCTGTCCTGTATGCTTTCGAACCACCCAAACCATATCAAATGTGGGCATGTTGAGGCTGTGACTTGCAAGCAAGGGTCAGGAGGCGTGAGGAGGGGTTATGGGGAGGGCCTTCGTGTGCTGTGCTGTACGAGATACCTGCTTTGCTTGCGGGCTTGCCTCCGAGATCAGGCACCTGCATGCCTGCAGCGGATCAGGTGGTACATCCTCTGATCCTCTCATGGGTTAAGCAATTTACGCGGCTGGGCCCGCCTTGCCGCTGCCACGCTGCAGGAGCATGCGGTGGGGCTGCTGCTGCGGGCGCTGCTGCAGGAGGGCTTCACGCAGGAGGTGGCCAACCTGATGCTGTTCTCCGTGATCAACAGTGAGCGGCGCTGCTGCTGTGACTGTGCTGAAGCGCCTTCCAGCTCTTCAGCAACCGACATGCGTGCAGGCGGAGCCAGGCTGTGCGCGTGCACTGCCCGATGTAGTGCAGGCGTCAGTTGACCAAGAGCTGGAACTACATACCCCACTCGGTGTTTGTGGTGCTGAGTGCATCACTGCACCCGGCAACACACACACACCAAGTGTAGTGTGTGTTCCCCACCCTGCCTGTGTGGACTTGCTCAGCAGGCCGTCACTTGCTACTGCCTCCGTGTGTGTGTCGCTACGTGTTGGGCACTTGGGCTGTTGATACAGGTGTGATTGAGGCCTTCACAATCGGATCGTTCTACCTATCCATCAGGCACATCTTGCATGGTGGGTGCAGCAGTGCCGGGAGGGTGAGGTTTTGAGACGGGGCAGCACGCCTTCGCAGCATGAGGCATGCACGGTGCGCCAGCAGGCAAGCACTGCAGTGCCTTTGCGCGAACTTGTTACAACGCACAGCGCAGTGAGCAGCGAGCGCCCTGCAGTGGTGCGCAGCTGGTGGAACGGTTCCTTAATGGCCATGCGTGACTGAGACTGGCTCCCTCATGCGGAATGTAAGCAAGCGCGGTTGTTGACGTGGGCTACTTTGTACCCTGCACGTGCCGCGAGTCTGCGGCTCACCGTATCAAGCCATGTCAGCATGCGGAAACGCGCAAAAGGGCATTGGCTCGCGGCTGCATCTTTACCAAATCTGTGAAAGCCCGGGCTGCTTGCCTGCTGCTCATGCATTCACAGCTGAGGTCAGTCGGCGTTTTATGTCCGCGGTGCAAGACAGCGTCAAGCAGGACACGCGGCGGCTGATTGACCGCTTGGTGCTGCTTGCCATCCTGCTGGTGAGCTCCATGCGCGTGGCACAGTCATGGCGGCAGGACGCAACGGAGGCGCGAGAGGCCGTCAATGCAAGGTACATGCAGACTACACTGAACATGCAGTACACACGGTACATGCAGTCACCGTCGTGCACTACTTGTCACCCGCATTGTGCGTTAAGAGTTATTTGGTTCCTGCTTTTTGTGTGCACATGTTTTGGGGGAGGCAACGGTGCAGTTACGTTTTGCGTGAACAGGGTACACCATCATAATAACGATGCAGCTGGACAAGGATCTCGACTTTCAGAACCTCGGCCTGCACGCGCCTGCATATGCAAAAACTAGGATTGTGCGCGTGGGGGGTGGGGGTGGGAGCGGGGGGGTAGCGTAGGGGGTGCCTGATGGGGCCGGTGGACCAATGCCACCTGGGGGTCACATGTGTGCAACTGTGAGTGCAGGTATACCTCGCTTGCGCAACCCCACTGCGTGCCAAGCACAAGGTGTCATGTCAACATATTATGTTATGTTATGTTATGTTACATCAGGAGCGTGTTGGCCACACGGCCCATGCTCCCCCCAGATGGGGACCAGGCAAGCAGAAGGGGGTCACCAAGCTATGCACATGGGGTGCAAGAGGGCCACAAGGGCTTAGTGCAGTACATCAGCATAAGCATCATGCATGGCCACAAGCGGCTGAGTGCAGCACATCGCAATCACCAGCATGCAACAATGCATGACCACAAGAGCTTAGTGTGGGGCATCCGCATCGTGCAAGGTTGCATAATACAGTTCATTGATGTACCTAGCAACCATGTGTCCATCTGAATGGTTCAACAACTCTTGCATCGCAGCATCCGCTTCAACGCGTTCAGCATCAAACGCGACGTTGGTAATGATGCTGGGGTATTTGGCCCGTAGCTCAGAGTAGTGCGGGGATTCCAGCGCCACATATTATGTTACACCAGGAGCGTGTATGCAAGGCGTTACGTGCGTGCTGATCGCCATGGTTGGTGCATGGTGCATGTATGCATTCAGGCTGGTGCGCCATGTGAGGGCCATGACCGTCCGGCAGCAGCAGCAGCAGCAGCAGCTGGCAGCCGCTTCACGCCTGCCTGGAGCTACAGGAAGCGCCGAGGGTGACAGCAGCACATGGGGCACATGCGCCGATGATGCTCCGTTTAGTGCTAGCTCCCCTCTGCATTCCACACCCTCAGCATCAGCCTCGTCTGCTTCTGCCAGCTCAGCAGCAGCGGGCGGCAGCGTGCTGCTGGCCTACCTGACAGTGCCAACCGTTGACCCGGTCCGGGAGCGCCAATACATCGTGTCAGCGGTGCCCGCCAGGCAGCTGCTAGGAGCGCTGTATGAGAGCCTGACGCCGCTGCTGGCTGAGCAGGAGGTCCGATGGCAGCAGCTGCCTGCCAGGCAGCAACAGCAGCAGCAGCAGCAGCAGGACAAGCGCAGCGGCAGGTGGTAGCAGCCGCAGTGGGCAGGCGCCGTAATGGAGGCACCCGCAAGCCCAGATACTGTCAGTGCCGCTGCACACGCCCCTCCTCCTCCCCACTACCGCGCCAGCCCTGGCAGCACTAGCGATGGTGCGGGTGTCAGTGGCTCAGCTGATGCTGCTTCTGGAGCTTCTACCGGTTGTGCTGCTGGAGGGGAGGTGTCAGGATGGCGGTCGTTTTGGGCGCGGCGTGTGCAGCGACGGGGCTCGCCGGCAGCGCATTCGCCTACCGCTCAGCAGGAGTGGCGCACGCTCGAGGACAACGGCACTCTCCCAGAGATGAGCTGAGCAGTGATGCCCTCGGACCTGCAGCCCCTTGCGTTACTGCACTTCCCGTTCATTCACCTTTCACACAGTTCCACACGCTTCAGCACCACTTGCAACTGCGGCTGGGTGTTGGTTGCTTGCGTTCTCAGGCCGTAATAAGTGTCGACCAAATCAGCAAACAACTCTGCCTGGACTTCCCTGTTGAAGTTATGCTGCCAGTAATTCGTAAGTCCCAGGCAGGCTGGAATTCACACCATCAATGGTGCCAAGCTGACAGCTCGTTTTAGGCAGACCGTGTTGCTGTTCATGGCAGTGACCGCGGCGAGGGTGAAGGGATTCAGCTGTTGAACACTGCGGCTGTTGGCACTTGGCAACTTCACAATGCGACATGTCACATGTCACATGCAGCGAACACTTGCCTTGTGCAAGCAGGATGGCGTGTCGTGATGATACCGCATAACGGCCACAGTCGTTTCACTCGTTTGTCATAGTGACATGCATGCATGCCAGTCGAGAGCTGCTCAAGGACATCGGAGCGAATGGGTGGGCAACCGAGTGTCAGAGAGGCTTAGGTCGGGTGATGCGGTAAGCGATCGGTGTCATGGCGTGTGACTCGCTCAAAGGCAGCAAAGCATTATGCGTCTACTCCTGCACACATGCACGCAGTCTGCCAAAGGTTGCGAGGCTATAGCAAGGCAGGGTGCTGGCTTCAGGTTCAATGCTTGCCCTGAACTCACCAAGTAAAGGCTTCCGGTGGTGCGGTATGGTCAGGTTTCGGTCAAACAGTTGTCAGCCGCCAACGTCAACCACCACAAACACGTTGTGCAAGCAATGCACAGGTGATACGGGGAACGACGCGCATGAGTCCGAGGGAAGAGCAGGCTGCTGATATGTAGCACACATATGTCTGCACGTTTGTGCTGCTCTGGATGCAGTCATGGACCTAAACTGTACACCCGCAGAAATGGTCGGAGGAGAAGCAGCAGGCACGGCAGCGAGGAGGGGTGACGGAAAGCGGTGGGGTGTGATGCAGCAGCGGGCGGGAGATGTTGGCTGCGGTGGTGCGTGCTAGCTTCGCTAGTCGTCCAGCACCTCAACGCTGTCAGATGCTACCCATCACCCCCGCGTCCTCGCGGCCGCCCTCGCTGCATGTACATGTCCCGGTCTCGGTCTCGATCCCGGCCAAAGCCGTCGTCGGGCCCCTTATCCAAGTCCATATCTGCAGGTTTTTTTGGGCGGATGGACAGCGGGAACAAGTTGGGAGGAAATGAGCTTTTGATACAATGCAAGGCATTCTGCCCACATCCATTGAACTCCCACTTGTCCATAGTTTGACATCACCTGCATAACAATCAGTACAGGCCTTGACGACCGCATACGGACCTCCCACCCAAAAATGCATGGGCGTGCCATCCGCCCTGTGGCTAGCCAGGGACGATGCCAGACGCTGCGCTCAGACACTTTGCAAGCGGCTGCAGGCCCTCCCCAGAAAGGAAACACACCACAAACAACATTCTGCCGCTTGCGGTGGGGCCCCTGATATGATCAGAGTGAAACTGCACACGGCCGTTCACCACGCCACCCACCTGCATCCATGCCGGGCCCCCCTTGGTAGTACCGCCGCTTTCCGGGCGGTCCCCCGTCATCCCAACCGCCAGGGGGTCCCCCCACTCCCCCTCCCCCAAACGGCGGTTGCTGAGGAGGCGGGTAATCATAGTCGTAATCCCGCGGGGGAGGGTAGTCATAGTCATAGTCACGTGGGTCCCCACGTGGGTCGCGCGGGCCTGGCGGGCCGTAGTAACCGTCCCCGTACGGCGGCCCGCCGGGTGGGCCGTAACCGCCGACGGGCGGCGGGCCCATGCCGGGCCCATCACGGTACGGTCCCGGTGGGCCGCCGGGCGATGGTGGGCCGCGGATGTAGGGTCCAGGGGGCCCGCCGGCGGGCGGCCCGCCTGGTCCTGGTGGGCCGGGCATGGGCGGCATGGCAGGGGCGATGGCGGAGGCTGGCGGCAGCGTCTTGCCGGCCTCAACATTCAGGCAGGCCTGCAGCACTGCTTGGTGCGAGAGGTCGAGGTTGGCGATGATATCCAGCACCTGCACGTCGCAAATGCACAACACATCCAGCCAGGCGCGCAGCTCAGGACTGCCATGTTCAGTACTGCTCTCTTGGAGAAGCAGTGAAAACATCCCAGCTTCAACATGCTGTATGCGGTTACAAGTGGGTGGACAGCCCACCTGGCATCAGCGCGGCCTGCCAACTGGCAACACCTTGTGGCACGCCACACGACAACTGCATGCAGTCAAGCGATGGGTCACATGACTCATATGCAGTACGCGCGGTGCGGATTGCGGTACCACACCTGGTCCACGAGCTCGTCGATGTTGGGCAGGATGAAGTCTAATGACTTTGGAGGTGGCAGCGCGTTGAGCAGCGCCACTACCTGATGCGGGGGAGGCCGGGACCTGCGGGGACCGTATGCAAGACAAGTCAACACACTGATACAGAACAAAAGCCGATGCGTTTGTACTACATTGTAAGACCCAACATGTAAGACCAACACAGTGCACTGCCAGCTCGGTGAGCGCTTCCACTGCCGGTACATGTGGCCATTACGCCATAGCCCGATGCTGCTCACGTGCTACATGAATTGGCAGCGAGCAACCCACCTGGAGCAACCCACCAATGCACCCACCTGGAATCCTCTGTGAGGCCGCCTCTCAATCGGTCGGAGGGAATTGCCGCCAGCTCCGGGGGGGAGTACAGGCCCAGCATGCTGCGAAGGTCAGACACGTCCCGCAGCTGGTACACGTCGCGCCTGGGCAGAGGAGGAGGACAAGGGCGGTCGCGCACACGGTCACTGGGTCGTGCCATAGCAGCCGACAGGGCCCAGGGTCAGCGGCGGCGATGCCAGGCCGGGGCTGGGCTGGGCAGCGCCTAGTGCACTGCAAGCGTGCAACCTGCTGCTCTGGACCTGGCTCAAGCCGTAAGCTGCATGACCCCCCCACCAGTCCAAAAACTTGGCTCAGCGCATCGCAGTGCACACTAGCCGTTCCTGGCGTGATGGAGACCGCCTGCCACCAGGAAGGACCGCATGCCACCAGGACGGACCATCAGGTGCTGCACCACATGCAGGTGTTGCACAAACTGCGAGCTAACCGCACGTACACGGTGAGGACGAGCAAGCCAGCTGCTCGCAGTGTCTGCAATTGCTTCCCACGCCTCAGACCGGGGACCCGCAGTACGGAGCCGATGCATGCGAGCTCCCTGTGGTGCCCATCAGTGCACGTGCACGCACCTCAGCACCATCAGCTTGTCCTTGAGCCGCGCCCACTCCTCCCGCCCCAGGCTCTCTGCCGCCTGCCCCTCCAGCTCCTCCACCGCTTGCACGTCAGCCACGCCCGCCTCCCACACGATGTAGCGCTCCCACAGTGCGCGGCTGCGGCGGTTGGCGTCCTCGGAGAACACGCGCGCCATGAGCGCGCGCGCGTTGTCCACGTCGCCCATGCCTGTCAGCCAAAGAGAGAGAGTATCATGGGTTTGTGATGATTGGCTGGTTCAGTGCTTGAGATTGCTGCGTTGGGGGGCTGGGCAATGGGGCATGCTGTCAAGAGCGGGAGCTGGCGCCGCAGATGGCAGCGGGAAGTGGTGGAGTTGGCGGTATGACTGGTTCCACACGCACCAAGCTGCAAGCTGCATGGTGCATAGTATGCGCTCTTCACTACGGGGATGTGATGTGCGCTACCTGGAATGCACGTATTCGGGTGGTGCGCTGCACCTGCCACTGCCAGTTATGCACGCTCATCACTCCTGACAACGGGGCATCCGTGCACCGGCAAGTATTGAGGCGCCCTCAGATACGATTCTATGAGCGCCGGCCCTTGTGAGTCACACAGTCACATACACCGGGCACAGGCCGGACTGTACTATTCACCATGTCATGCTGTGCTTCCCTCGTTCCCTCCCATTTAACGACACCAGTTCGCCGCTGCACACCATCATGTCCACCAGGCTCCAGGACACCTCCCGCGGGTCCTCGTTCTGAGGCCGTGCCAAGCTCTCAAAGGGTCACCCGAGCTTCCCGCATGATGAACGCCTGCACACCACCCTCCCTGCACAGCGCCCTTCCCAGCATCGCGCCCTCCCAGCACTATTGATTTATTGCAACCTCCCTCCCACTGCCACTCACCGCACAGCATGTCGTAGTAGGCCAACACAAAGCCCGGCTCCTTCATCACACGCGTATCCTCCAGACCCTTCTCGTACACGTTGCGTGCCGCCTTCTGCGGTTATCCAACAGAGGGGTGCAGAGGCCATGCCTGACAACGCGCATGCGACATACGGGCTGGTCGTGAACCAAAAGCTCACATGGCACCTGGGATGCCGCACACATTGCAGTACCAAAGAGCGCCCGCCCCCCGTACCTGGTCGCCGCCTCTCCGCCACTCCAGCAGGGCCGCCTCCGCGTACAGCCGCCAACACACCACGGGCTCACTCTCCGGCAACGCCTGCTGCCAGCGCCGCGCCCGCAGGAAGAGCTGCGCGAGGGAGGCGTGTGCAGGGAAGGGAGGGGCAGGTGATGGGTGCGGGCAAGGCACGTGCGTTGTCAGCAGGCACTGCCACAGCCGCCAAACAGCATCAGCAGGTGACTCAGAGCACAGCGGGGCACCATAGGAGGCTGGCAAGCGCTGTGCTCCGCGGCCCAGGCAGCCACACAGGCCAGCGCAGCCCTGCCCAGCGCTTCCCATCAGCAGCAGACATGTGTGCATACACACACGCAAGGATGAAGCTCGCTGCACGCACGCACGTGCACGTGCATGTGCACGTGCACGCAAACCACGCGCAGCGCAGCGCGATGTGACAAGCGGGCCCGCGTGCATGCGTACCTTGCGTGAGGCGTATTCGCCCTCTACGCGGCGCAGAAAGTGCATGTACTGCAGCCACACCACCTCGCACTGCTGAGTGGTCATGTCCAGCAGCGGACCCTGCGCCGCCCCCGCCCCCTCCTTGTCCTTGTCCTTGTCCTCCGCCATGTCCTTGTCTTTCCCGCCGGCCTGCTGCTGCTGCTGCAGCGCTTCTATGTTCTGCGCCAGCCCCTCCCACAGCCCGTGCGCGGTGTCGGTGCGGCCCCAGCGCTCCTCGTAGTCGGCGCGCAGCAGGCGCAGCACCAAGCAGGAGGGCACCGCCTGTTGGAGACCGAGGGGATGAGTGAGAGAGAGAGCGGGCGAGTGCGTGTGCATTCATTGACGTTGACATTGAATTCCAGGCCGAGTGGTGGGTGTTTCGGACGAGTGCATGCATTCACTGACGTTGATACCGAATCTCAGGGCGAAAGGGTGGCTATTTCAGGCAGTGTGGTTCCTCGCGCTACGATTCTTACAATACAACGGGGTGCTTAGCTGTACGGCGCACCGCATTACGCCAACCACCAGGTACATCGCGGCAAATGGTCGTAGAGTGCGTGCAAGGCACAGCAGTGATGCATTGCAAGTCCACAACCCAGTGCTGGCTCGATGGTCCACAACACTTCCCGCTGAGCCTTTCAATGGCAGCGAGCCAAGCCGCATGCAGATGCTGACAGGGGCCAGGCTATGCATGCAGATGCTGACAGGGGCCAGGCTATGCATGAGTCCGCAGGACAGGTGGGTATTGACAACCCGGCGTCCACCCAAGGCGCCCACCTCAGCGTCCCCTTTGTGCACCCCACGCACCTTCTCAGCGCGTGCCAGCACCGCCAACGCCTGCTCCGTCTGCTTCACGTCGACGTGCCACTCGGCAAACTCCTGCCAGAACTGCAGGCGGATAACACGCGCGCACGCATGACGGCGCAGCAGCAGCACACCCCGACACACGCGTCATGCCGTCACGCAAGGGCTTTGTGGTTTGCTGTCGTTTTGCCGAAAGGAGCATGTTACGGGCCATAGACAGGCTGCCGGTTCCGCGTGGCAAGCATTGTGAACAATGGAAACCGAATTCAACATAGCCTAACACATTCAACACCCAAAATCCAGACACTCCGCATGGCACTACAACATGTGCCATGTGCAGGTGCCATTTAATGGCACCCCCCCCCCCCCTGGCCTTACCTCGGGGTAGGCTCCAAAGCACAGCAGGCACTGGTTGAAGGCCAGCACCACGCGCGCCGTGAGCGCGCCCGCGTCCAGGCCCTGCGCGTTGGAGCGCTCGTACGCCAGGTAGTCGTGCCACAGCGCCGCCTGCTGCTCCTGAAGCAGACCGCCCTTGCCCGGAGGCAGCGGAAGTAGCTGGTAGCTCAGCACCTGCGCGCTCGCGCATACGCATACGTGCGGGGTTTCAATGTGTGCGTCAGCGGCGGCAGCAGCGGCAACAGCAGTGCGCGGCATGAGTGCACATGGCACTCAAGCCAGGCTGCGGTCCATACCCGCTTCATTACGGTAGTAAGCTCACCACCTCTACCTTATCTCAATCAACCAGTACAGGGTTCACCGACAACGACGCCAAGGCCCCCCCCCCCCCCCCCCCCCCC
>BDDA01000595.1:14266-54703 GCA_001662385.1 Chlamydomonas asymmetrica
GGGGGGGGGATGGGGGGAAGGGCACGAGCGAGTGGGGTGTTGGTGATGCAACCAAAGTTGCGTGCTGTATGACGTGCATTGCATGCCTGCTACAGCTCAGTCAGTAGCAGGCATGCAACGCACGTCATACAGCACGCAACTGCTGGGGCAGCAGTTTTGGTAGTCAACGGCACGCCTGTATAAACTGTAGCAGGCATGCAATGCACGCCAGGCAATGGGTCGATGAAAATTGCACCTGTGTAAATGCATCTCATGAGCCCATGCGTTCGCTGTGGTCTGGGTCACGGCCCTGTGGCTGTGCTCACAAGCATATGCTGCTGAGGAGCTGGGCTGTCAAGCGCTTGCCCATCACACAGGTACTGTCAGTGCGGCGGCAGCCGCTGCAGCGTGGTGTGTGCATAGTCGTATCGTGTGGACCTCGGTCTGATGCTTGCTGAGCGGCAAGCAGCACAATGTCGGAGTCAGCCCTAGCGCCAGGCCAGCAGCGCAGCCACCCCAGCGTGTGCTGGCTCCTGCTCTCACGTTCGTTAGATCGCCGGATGAACTTTGTGTATAGCGTCCAGAGCTCCACAGCTGGCACGGTCATAAGGCTGCGCTGGAACAAGGACTTGACGTTTGCAAGGCTGCCGTGAGTGAGCTCGAGCTCCACATACCGGCACCACTGATCGACCTGCAAGCGGTGCGGGAGCACCCAACAAGCGGAGAGCAGTAGAAGCGTTCGCCCTTGAGAATGATACGCCTTATCCAACACACACACAGCAACAGGCGGTCTTGGTACACAGGCCGGTGCTGCAGGGCTGTGCTGCATTTGAAAGCTGTGCCGCGCTGTGAGCACCAGGTGCAGTGCGGCGCCTGCAGGCGTCTTTCAGTAGATGATACGAGAAGGAGCCTGATGCTTTGCTCACAACAGGCTTGCTCAGAGCCTTTCGACTTGCATAGTTGCATATGCTCCGTACCTTGGTTGGGAACACGCTTAGCACTTCCTCAAAACTGGCGCGGATATCTTCATTCAGCGGCAAGCTCTTCAGTTCGTCCAGAGCTGCCTCCCAGGCCTGCACCTCATAGTCCCCCTGTCGTGCCTTGTCCCCCAGGGCACGTACCTGCGGCGGTGCCATGTTTGTCAAACATAAACTGCATATTGCACTTCTCGCTTGCCACCCAATAGGCCCAGCGCAGTATGTGCAGAGGTATCCGATGATCTGTTTTTATGCTTCTTGATGTAGAGGTGCAATGCTGGAACCCCGCTCACCCGCTCGAGCACGGCCGTCACTCTGCTCCGAATGCTCCGCTCCGCCATTCCAGCAACCACGCGCCCCTGTGCTTTACCAGCTGCCTCTACTTCAAGGCCTTAACGTCCATGCTTGTATTCGCTTGTGTCACACGACTGTTATGGCGTTTCCAGGGTTGGTTTAGTGCATAACGAGCAGTACGGAACATATGCTGCAACGAATGTAAGTCCCCATAAGTGACAGTTCGCTATATACTAGGACACGAGCGATGGGCTCATCGTCATGTTTCCGTTCGTCTCTCCTCTACGGCAGCACCCACACACATTGATCGAAGTCCAACTGTCAATTGCCTGAAGCTTGAGCACCAGCCGCATGTGGCGAGGCACCAGCATGCTAGCATGTGTTTGGCCATCAGCAGGGCGGCAGGGGCCTCGCATGCGCTGGTGGGTTGTGGGTGCGATCCCCGGCTGGCACCCCTCCCCGCACAGCGCCGCGCACAGGCGCGACGCGGGACCAGCGACCCTTGATGAGCGCAAAATGGGTACCAGGTGGCATTAAGGTTATCGTGTGAGCATGTTCCTTTCAGCATGTGATGCATGCAGGGCTCTTACAGGTCATGGTTGAGGACAATAATGTGAATGCCTGCCACGTAAGGCGTCGTTGACGAGAAATCGACAGGCTGACTGCTTGTGAGGTAGGCACTGTTCCCACACTATTTGCTATTCCACTTCCCTCCTAATACCAGGGCGCAGCTAGTGTCATCCATTCACTGGACGCCCTCACAATACATCCACAACACCCACGAAGCTCACACAGTCCAAAGCGCAACATTACGTGCTGGCGATAGACTCTCGCCGATACTTGTGCTGAAATTATCGACATATTAACGCTGTCGTCGTGTGCGGAAGCGGCCCCAAGTAATTGCCGGGCGAGGCTCTAAGGCTAGGCAAGGTCAGCCCACATTTTGAACCAGTTGGACTTCACTTTCGCGTAGGGCGTCAGCATTTGTTGCCATCATACTTCTCCTAACTTGTTGATGCTGCTTCTCTTCTTCAGGGCTGTTCCATACTGGGTTTGCTTCCCAGTGACGAGACCACGCGGGCCGGTGCCCGCCTTCTCTAGCAGGCGGCGCTAAGCAGCAGCAGCAGCAGCTGCGGCCTTAAGCATGGAGATTTACCACCAGTACATCCGGTTAAGAAAGCACTTTGGGCGATGGCCCAAACTTGTCGACGAGGGTTCGGAAATGATTGCCGACATTCGTCCCAATGAGGACCACGGCAAAGACTACATTCCAAGGAACCCAGTCACAACAGTGACCCAGTGCGTACCTGAAATGTCTGAGCACGAAGCCAACACCAACGCGGTCATCCTAGCCAGCAAAGCCATGAGCCACGTTGAGGGCGGGTGGCCCAAAGACGTTGACTATGCAGAGGCAGAGCACACGATCCGCTACCGGAAGAAGGTGGAGAAGGACGAGGACTATCTCAGCACAGTTGTGGCCCTGGGAGGTTCAGTAGAGGACCTCATCAAGCAGAACAACACAATTGACATCTACCAGGAGTACTTCACAGGCGAGGCGCCTGACCACACAGCTGAGGCGCCCCATGTTAAGACGATAACGGTGTTCAAGGACCCCAACGCAGTGAAGCGCAGCGCGTCCTATGTAAATTGGCACCCTGATGGCTCCGTGCCCAAGGTCGTGGTCGCGTACTCAATCCTGCAGTTCCAGCAGCAGCCTGCAGGCATGCCCCTCAGCAGCTATGTGTGGGATATGAACAACCCCAACACGCCCGATTACGAGCTGCTGCCCACCAGCCAGATATGCTGCGCCAAGTTCAATGTGAAGGACACCAACCTGGTGGGGGCGGGGCAGTACAACGGGCAGATGGCGTATTTTGACGTGCGCAAGGGCAACGGGCCTGTGGACGCCACCCCCATCGACGTCTCGCACCGCGACCCCATCTACGATTTCGCCTGGCTGCAATCCAAGACGGGCACGGAGTGCATGACCATCTCCACCGACGGCCACGTGCACTGGTGGGACATCCGCAAGCTCTCAGAGTGCGTGGAGTCGATGCCGCTGCGCGAGAAGGGCTCCGAAACCCACGTGGGCGGCGTCGTGCTCGAGTACGACCCCGCGGCCGGCCCCACCAACTTCATGGTCGGCACGGAGCAGGGCCAGATCTTCTCTTGCAACCGCAAGGCAAAGAACCCCGCGGACCGCGTCAAGTACACGCTGTCGGGCCACCACGGCCCCGTGTACGGGCTGCGCCGCAACCCCTTCAGCTCCAAATACTTCCTCTCCATCGGCGACTGGACGGCGCGCGTGTGGACCGACGACACCGCGGTCAAGACGCCCATCCTCACCACCAAGTACCATTCGACCTACCTCACGGGCGGCACGTGGTCGCCGTCGCGGCCCGGCGTGTTCTTCACCATCAAGATGGACGGCACGCTCGACGTGTGGGACTTGTACTACAAGCACAACGAGCCGACGCTGCAGGTGCAGGTCAGCGACCTCGCGCTGACTGCGTTCGCGGTCGCCGAGTCTGGCTCGACGGTCGCGGTCGGCACGAGCGACGGCTCCATGACCGTGCTGCACCTCAGCTCGGGGCTCAGCGAGCCGGCGCCCAACGAGAAGGCGGCGATCAACAACATGTTTGACCGCGAGACGCAGCGCGAGAAGAACCTCGAGAAGGCGATCAAGGAGGCGAAGATTAAGGCGAGGAAGGAGGCCGCGCGAAAGGACGACGTGTCGGACAACGTCACGGAGGACCAGCTCAAGGCGCTGGAGGACGAGTTCTACAAGGCCTGCAGCCTCGCGCCGCCCACCAGTGCGGGCGGCGGCGCGCGCAGGGCGGCGTACGCCGGCGCGGCTGCGGGCGCGGCGTCGCAGCACGCGGGTGGCGGCGGCGCAGCAGCTGGCGGGTACGAGAATGGGCACGCGGATGACGACGATGCGGCCGCGGCGGAGGACCAATGAGTGCAGGGATATGGCTGGCAGTAGCTTGTGGTGGGCGGTGGTCAGTGAGCGCTGCCTGCTTTGTGCATGAAGGCGCGTGTGCTGGCTGCTAACACCGGCCACTCGTGGGCATTGGGCTGTCAGTCTTAGGGGCACTGCTGCTGGCAGGGGGGCTGGGGCATGAGGGGACAGAAGCAGCCTGCAGGCATTGGAGTGCAGCTGCTTCCGATGCAACCATCAAATGTGCTGCGATTATGACAGGACATTGTCGACCAACCCTGACTGCTGGTAATCCCCGTTTCCTTGCTTGACAGACTTCGTGTATGACTGTACAAATGCATGACGATTTGCTCAACTTGACAACTTATCTATGACCATGATGAATAACCTGACTGTGGTCTATGCTGGCGCATCATTTTGCTGCAAGCTGTTGCCCTTAGCAGTTCTCCTGCCCCTGCTGTTTTGTTCCCTTGAACACACTTTGCACGCCGCGTACGTACTTATGTCCTGCACTTTGCATCCAGCATGCTCACCATCACGTACTAGACAGACTGCATTTGCAGCAACTGCATGTTGCATCAACAGACTCCAAGCTGCGACTTGCGTGAAGCTCCATTGAACACACTTGGGATTTGCCATCAGACAATTTGGCACACAGAGAGCGTGATCACATAGCAGAGTGTGTGTCAGATGCGAGACATCACACACAGCGCTGATGTGTGCAGTGCATAGCTGCATTCACCGCCTACATGCACAGCGCATCGGCCGCCAACCTGCTGCCGAGTGCTGAGGGATGTGTAACGAACAGCTATAGAATCAAATCCATTTGTTGCATGCTGTCGACTAGCGACTTATGCTATTCATGCTGGCCTGCCAGCGATGACACCAGCTGCGCTGTGCCAAAACACGCAACACCCGGCCCATGTGTGCAGGCGGGTGGCACACGATGGGGATGATGCTCATAATGACACGCTGCTGCGTTATGAAAGCGCATGCTTCAGCGCATGATCGGCCCAGTGATGCGAAGTCAATCAATCATGCTTCAGCGCCGCAGCACCACGTACACTACATCTGTCATGTGTCCAACTGTATGCGGTACGGGAATCCGCACATGGTATGGGAAGCCGCAGTACAGCAGAATAGGTAGTGGGACGGTAAGGTGAAGGACGGATGGACAATGTCATACAGTAGCTAGCATTAGGCAAGCCTGTCAGCTGGCCCTTGAAGCAATGGCGCCACCCCAAACGCACAGAGGCGCATGTACATACATACGGCGGTTGCGCACAGAGCAAAGCGGTGATCGAAGAATACGTGCTGCGGGGTGCGGGCCAGCCCGTGCACCGCGCCTCGAGGCAAACAGAAATGCATGCGTGGCCGCGACAACAACTGGTGGACGGTGTGGCGACCGGCACACAAAATGCCTGCCTTCATCTACTGCTGCCAGCGCGATCGCAGCAAGAGCGGCTCCCCAAGCACACGCACACACTGCCCCCTCAAAAGCAGGGGCGTGAGGGGTGGTGTGCGTGCGCAGTGGGATGCACTCATAGGGACATGGCGTTCTGTGTCCATACAGCTGTATGTTGCGCACCCACTCGCACATGGCTGCACCACGCAGGCCCCAAATGCAATTGCGCATTCACTCCATAGGCCTGCGTGCACGCACACGTGCGCGCATCAGCACGGAATAACACCTCATTCGCCAAACCGACATACAGAACAGCTGCACCAGTAGCCTGCATCCTGCCTGTATCCTGGTCCGGACATAACGCAGGCGCACATCAAATAAGAGCCAACAGCAATTACGCCCTCCCCCAAGCTGTGATAACACCGTCATCACAATTTAGCACGCAACATTCAGCACGAATACAACCAACCAGCGGGCACCCGCCCTGCTAGCGTTGGCGCTTTCAGCGGGGCTCTACCGCGAGCCAAGGAACCCGATGCCGCGCTTGGTCGAGGTCTGCTGCTGGTGCAGCGACGCCGCCTGCAGGCGCGAGCGGAAGGCCTTGGGAACGTCCTCCTCGCCGTCATACGACTTGACCACCTCGCGCACGTCCTTGACACCGCGCATCGCGACCATCTGCAGGAAGGGGATGAGGTCCAGCAGCGTGGTGTCGGCGGTGTCGTTCTTCCAGGGCTTGAGCTTGAGCGTGTTCTCCGGCTGGAACGCAAACGCGTCAGGGTCCGAGGAGATCATGAGCACCTGTGAGCAGGCAAGGAGCGCAGCCAAAGGGGCGCGGGATACATGGCAGAGGGCGTGCACGGCGTCAACCTGAGCATGCTGGCAGGAACGCTCCTGGCGGCTGCATGCGCCTGCATCGGCATGGAGTCATGTCAGATGCAAAATGCTGCTAAGCTCGCGGGGACAGGGAGGGACGGGCACGTGCATGCGCCGGCCCAGATAAGGCCGCAGATGTGTCAGGGTGCACGGTTCAGCAATGCGGCCTGACACATCTGCGGTCTTATCAGGAGCAGCCACACGTTGCAACACCAGCCGTAGCCGGGCATCTTCACGCCATCACGCGCATCGCCTTGCATGCATGGGCATGGGCGATGCCTGAACCCTGCAACCGTCATCACCCCATAGCAAGCATTGCCCTGTGCGCCACTGCATGTTCCTGTGCCGCGGATGTGCCTACAAATGCCGAGCCGCACCTGTGACAGGTCTCGGTTCAGCTTCGAAAGGTCGCGCACATGCTTGCCGTTGGAGTACTGGGTCTCGGGGCGATACAGGCGAAACGGGATAATCTTGTGAGAGTCCAGGCGGTTCAGGATGGGGTCGGCGTACGAGGCGGGCTCGTCTGTGTACACCACGATTTCGTAGTATTGCCCCATCTCGAGGATGAAGTCCTGCACGCCAGGGCGCTTGTAAATCGTCCACCCCTTTTGCCGCGTCCACTCCTTGTGCACTAGCAAGTCATCCAGGTCTAGCACGAGCGTCTTGACGCGCCCTCGAAGCTCGGGGTGCATGTCCGGCAGCAGCTTGTGGTACGTAGGGTCGGTGAAGTCTTTCAGGCGCGACTCGAGGTCATGGCGGATTTCCGTGTAGCGCTTCAAGGCAGCAAACCACGCCAGCCGCAGGACGTTCTCGTCCTTGACCTGCTGCGCCTCCTTGAGCTGCTGCGCCAGCGCCTTGTTGTCATAAGCGTACGTGTAGTATGCCGCGACTGATCCAACACCCGCCGTGCCGAGAAGCACCGTATTCCAGACATAGCGCAGCACGGTAGCTGCAGCAGAGGGCGGCTCATCTACCTGGAGTTCCCCGCTCATCTCCAACTGGGTCTTGATTTTTTTTAGCCTCGCTTGCGCCGCCTCCTCTATCACACTAGCCTTGTGTGCTGCGCTGGCAGCGCTGCCTGCGGCCCCTGCACCGCCCAGCGCTGCATTGGCCTCCACTGACATGTAGCGGCGCCCAGCAGTTGACGCCTCACTAAACAGGCTAGCAGCCTGTCGGGCCACGACGCCCGCCAACCGCTGCAGCGACATCCTAGGGCGCGGCCAGGCCTTGGCCACTGGCAGTGCGTGTCTCCCTTGAGCAAGAGTAGTACAGCAGCAGCAACTGCAGAAGCACCTGATGTGCACACGTTTCTACCAGGTGTAGCAGCCTAGGAGCAATATAGGGTTCGCGGGTGCTAGGCAAAAGTGTTGATGGTGAAAAAGACGGCAGCGCAAGACGTGGCGTCAAGATTCTGCATGCCCTGGCGCAGCTTATGGCTGTGGTCTATGATAGTACCACCTGAGGCATTCCTATGTCTTGCTGTAGCCTGGGCTGCAGCCCGCATTTTCCTGGCTTCCATTCCTTCAATTTTCAATGCAAGCGTGAGTCAGAAGGCTCCTCCTGTTGCTTCCAATATCTCGTACCCACCTGGCCCCTACACCTTACCATGGCTGCGTTCCGACAATCCTATTGATATCACTCTTACCTGTAAGCACAGTTTGCTTCACTATATCCGCACCCCATGGTAACGGCGCTGTAGAGACTCGCTATTTTTGCACCTGCCTTTCCTACGTTTATAGTGGCTGTTTGATAAAGGACAGCAAGATGGAGGGCTCTTCAAAAAGCTTTGCTGTCCAGCTGATGGTCACCTATGGGTAGGCTTCCACAATTCTGGTCAACACTTTGGGTGTTGCACTCCGGCGGGTGCAGCAGGCGAAAACTCTTCAACCTTGTTGCCATGCACTTTGCTGCCTGCTTGCAGGATAATGTTATTGTGGATAGTGCTGAGCGCAGCAGTTATCCTGGTCAACAAATATGTGCTGTCGATGTCAGGCTTCCCTTACCCGGTGAGCCGCAGTGCCGCATGCCGACAGCCTCACACCAAATGTAGCTATAGCTGTCCTAGCTACTGGTCATAGAACACAAGGGGATGCACAGTCATATCCCTGCAGTTATGTGACCCACGCTAGTTCGACAGCATGGAGTTGACTGTGTTCCTAGGGACGTTGCACAGGTGCCGAGTTGGGCATCTTCTTACTGCAGGACGATAAGGACCTCTTCAATCAGCATACCAGCAACCGCACAGCAGGTGCACAGCACACACTAACAGCCCCCCTTCTGCTGCCCTGCATCGTCCACAGGTTGCGTTGACATGCCTCCATATGTTGTTCAGTTCGGTGCTAGCGTTTCTACTCTCGCGAACGGGCCTCGTAGAGATACAATCCATAACAGCAGACACTTACCTCAAGTAAGTCAAACCACACCTTGTACATCACCTGCCCTGCTAGCAGGCCCACACCCAAGCCGTGCACGGCTCTGCTGCCCCCACCCGTGCCGCGACCGAGCCTCTCACCCACCCCTGACCCCACTCTGCCTTTTGGGCTGCCCTTGCAGTTGCATCTTACCAATTGGCCTTTTGTTTGCTGGCGTGCTGTGGATGGGCAATTGCGCCTACCTGCATCTGAGCGTATCGTTCATCCAGATGCTCAAGGCAAGCTGTGCAACTGGGCAAGGGCTGGGGCAGCATTATGGGCCTGAGCATGGTGCAGGTTGCTTTGCAAGCTCTGCCACAAAAGGGCTTATCATGGACGCTCCACATCCGCGCGCGGGAAGGCATTCTCCCAACGAACTGTCAATTGGGGGGACCGAAGAGCTGGATAATGGCGTGCTTGCGCTGTGTGGGACATTTGCGCATGCGCAATCGGGCATTTGGTGCATGCGCACGTGAGTCGCATGCGAGCATGGGCACGATTGATTTGATTTGTAGTGGCTGGTACGTTGCAGCCACTAGGCCCCTGGACCCACCTCACACACTGACAGGCTGTTGTGTGCTGTGCTTTGAACCCAACAGGCATCCATGCCCATGGTGGTCTTCATAGTGGGCATGATGTTTGGCACGGAGAAATTCACGACCAACGTGGCCCTCAACATGGTCGTAGTGGGGACCGGCATCGCAATCGCCTCGTATGGTGAGTCGAGTCGAAGTACTGACTCAGCCTCTCAGAAAGTCCCAGCAGCACACTCGGGCCAGGCAGAGCGGCGAACGCGCTGTGCGCCCTGGCCGCCCAATAAGCTGACTGCGCTCATGGCAGCGCTGCCTGTCAGGAGCAGCCATGGCTGTGCTCCTGACGATCTGGCCCAGCTGCCCAGCCCAGCGCCACCTGGCAGATGCCTTACGTGAGGGCATGACGCGCTTGCGCCCACAGCATCAGGAGCGCTGCCACCGCCCGCATCGCCTGGGTGCACCTAGCAGCACTAGTGTGCCTCGGACTAGAGGCCGCCTGATGCTCAGGTGCATTCCTCGCGGCGAGGTGCACATGCATGGAAGGGCGCAGTACGGGCGCAGTAGAGCCGCGGGCGGTACGATGTGCTTCCGTTGCATGCGCAGCAAGCAGTGCACGCTCGCCTGACCGGCGTGGTGACGGGCTTGCACACCGCCCCAGCTGGCAGCTGGTAAACGATTGAGGGGTGAACACGCCCGTCGCGGGCAGCATGGCAAGCGTTTCATCGCATTGCATGTGGGCATGATGCTGGCGTTGTACGCGGCATCTTGCCGGACTTCTCCTGACCATCACGCATGACAGAAGCAGTGCAGTCGTGCAGATCATGCCTCCCCCTCCGCACCATTCGGTCGAGCCACCAATCACCACCGTCGCCCACGCTGTACTGGTCTGTCCATCCTGGCAACGCATTGAGATGCACTGACCAGTACGGTCTGTGCACACGGTCCGATGGATTGGTCCACTAGGGTACCACGGCTGCTTGCACGTGGTCAGCCAACGTTTTCCGTTATCACATCTCACCGCATATGTGGTGCATGCGCGTGCCCCGCTGCAGGTGAAATCCAGTTTGTGCTGGTGGGCGTGCTGCTCCAGCTCGGCTCCATCGCCGCCGAGTCGGTGCGGCTCACGCTGGTGCAGATCCTGCTGCAGAAGCGCGGCATCAAGCTCAACCCCGTGAGCTCGCTCTACCACATCGCGCCCTGCTGCTTCGTGTTCCTCTTCCTGCCCTTCACCTACATTGAGCTGCCCAAGATGTTCAACGACCCCAACCTCGTCATCAACGTGCCGCTGCTGCTCTTCAGCGCGGCATGCGCGTTCGGTGAGTCGCGTGCTCCGCTCCTCTGTGCAGCGCGGGAAGCTCACACAGGGCACCACTGGTGCATGGTTGGTCAATCACGTCAGCACTCATGCATGGTGTATTGATGCCATGTTAGGATGAAGTTAATTTGCGGTGGCCCTGCAGGTCGTGAACGGACGCATGGCTAGGTAAGTTGTCTGCAGTGTGTGTGACGCGCCCCCATGCAGTGCATGGCAACGTATGCACATCGGTAATGTACGCATGGCAGTGTATCCTGCTGCAATGCCTTGGTTAGGATATGGCAGCTGGGTTCCAGCTCGTGGCGCTTGCTCGTGTAATGCTGTGTGCGTGGAGGACGCGCATGCGATGATTCACCATGCGCTTGCATGACCCATTGTACGATTTGCGCGTGACAGAGCTTCAGCTCTATGCTGAGCCGCTTGCTGTGTGTGTTGCGCTTGCCTGCCGACTGCTGCGCGTGTGGATGCGTGCACCCCGCAGCGCTCAACATGTCGGTGTTCCTGCTGATCGGCAAGACGTCCGCGCTCACGATGAACGTGGCGGGCGTGGTCAAGGACTGGCTGCTCATCCTGCTGTCAGTGGTGCTGTACGGGTGAGCACGGGTGGCTCTGCTGATCTACTGTATACCGGTACACCGGTAGTGTAGAGTTCTTGGGTGGCTGTTTGTGATGGTAGATCACCCGTCCCCTGCGCTTTGCATAAGCTGTGTTTGCCGGGCACTGGCAGGTGTCGTGCGTGTTGCACACAGCTATCGCAGCAAACTTCTCCCACCTGTGGCGTGGTTGGAATGGTCACTATGCGCACCGCCTTAAGTCTTATCCAGCGCTCCACATCCCTTCCCGCCTGTTTTGCTTGCAACGCTGAACGTGCGTCGGTGCCCATCTCGCGGTGTGCCCAAACCAGGTCACCTGTCACAACCACGCAGCTGGGCGGCTACGGCTTAGCGTTCGCCGGAGTGATGTACTACAACTATAAGAAGGTAAGCAAGGCGGCGTAACGAGACCCGGCATGCTGTACCGCAGCGCAGCAATGCGACCTCAATGCACTGCCTGAAAAGTGACTGGGTGAGGCCGGCAGCTGCAGAGTGCAAGTCCACGCAGGCACAGCGGGGAGCGCACCGCACGCCTTCTTGAGACTCCTGCTATAGTGTCAACACATCACATCCGCAGAGCTGCATCGGGCATGCATGTGACCCACATGCTGACATGCAGCATGTGCAGGCAGGGCGGCAGGTGCGGGGTGCTTGCTGGCCTTGGCGAGCCTGTGTGGTTGACTTGACATCACTTGGCCAATCAGGCCATTCATGGATGGTGTCAGTGAACTAGAGAGAGTGGTGAGCCCGTGTGCATGCGTACACAACCGTGGATGCGTACACAACCGTGCTGCTGCTGCTGTGCGTGGCGCAGGTGCAAGCGATGAAGGCGCAGACGACGGGCGCGCAGAAGGCGCCCGAGAAGGAGGAGGCCAAGGAGGGGGCCGGCAAATGATTAACCGAACAGACCGGCAGCCTCCGCGCGGGCACTCACATTTAGCTGACGCGATAACGTGATTCAGTACTTAGGCCTGTCGTGATTGGTCCATCCTGCAGGATCATCTGCCCAGCTCAGTCAAGGCAGAAAAGTGCCCAGCCACATTACCCTAGTCGTCTGTTGTGCGTATAGAAGGGTTCCAGCACTCGACTGGTGATGCATCCGCCCTACCCTAGAAAACCTGTTCGATGCTTCCTGGGTGGAGCTCCAGCGCCAGCGGCGGCGCCGTGCAGGATGCCGGCTCCCTTCATTTCCGGACCTGCGGTGACCATTCCCCTGCCTGCATGTACGAACTGCTGCAGCCTCCGCACCCCGATCCAACCCACTGACCAAGCCGCCCTTGTGCGCATTAAGCCCAGACACCTGGCTGCTCTTATTTTGTGTGACCGCCACACGCCAAATACTTGCCTCAAGACTGTCCAGGATATCCTGCCAACCCCATTCAACATACCCTGCCACCCGCTTTGTTTCCCGGTTCTACCGTTATGTCGTTTGCTTGCCCTGGTGCTCAAGCAAGTCTTTGCCATGCCGCAGCGATTGTCGGATGTGTTGTTTATTATGACCCAGCCAAGCGTGATTCTGCGCTTGATCCCATGCAGCAGCTGGGGTGGGGGTGGGGGGGGGACCGTGTGGGGCGTCTACAGACTCTGGCCTTGACCCCGTGGAGCGTTGGACATATCACTGTTACACTGTCGCAGCGTAAAAATGCAACCCTGTGCTGTTAGAAGGTTGTGGCGCTGTAATGGCAGATTGCCAGGGCAGGCCTATCAAGTCACGTTGCAGAGATGCTGTGCGGTGACAGTTCTCAATTGAATTTGGAGCGGAATGTCCCGGCTAACTCAGGTGAGGAGTCGGGATGCAAATGCGGGATAGGTGGTTAGCGCTTCGCTTGAGTTGGGGGCTGCCAGCACCGTTTTGCAAGGGCAAGGCGTGAAAGCAGCGCGGCACAAGCTGAGGAGTGCATTGATGCGGTGGCAGGGTCATGCAGCCTCAGCACTGTTGGCTTGCCCAGGGGTGTCACAACGCCCAACGCAGCGACAAACGCTAGGGACCCTCACTTCTGGGCCTGTGTCATCACCAGTAGACATTCTGTGAAGCTGAAGACCAGCTGAAACACCAAACCAGGCAGTCAATGACTCATTGTGTGTAGGAGGCCGGCGTTCACGTTCAGGCCTTGCAGAGGATGTCGTCCTCGCGCAGCACCACAAACTTCTCCCCGCTGGGGGTCTCCATGTTGTCGCCAGCGTACTTGAAGTACAGCACCTTGTCACCCTCCTTGACCTGCCATGCGAGTACGGGGGGGGGGAGGTGTGTGATTACGTTATGTGATCGTCCAAACCTCACACAGCGGTCGGATGGCTCGTGAGACAAGGCCCACTCACACGCGCAAGGCCAGGTAATGTACGCAACTACGGTACTGAAGCGACACAAGGGGGTGGCTGTGACACAGGGGATGTGCATTGTGCAATGCAGTAACGAGTCAAGAGTTTAATGCAAGTGGCGCGCAAGCGCATGAATGTGATGCCGGCTTGCGTGTGTGCTTGCGCTGGCACTTGGTGCGCTGGCATGCATCCTCCGAACCCTCTGGAGCTCCTCACTCCACGCGGTCATGCCCACTGCACCCACCGGATCACCTGGGCTGGTGCAGAAATGCATGCGGTCAGGGTAACCACCTCTTCTGCATATGTGCGAATTCCGCGCTTCCCCACCTCAGCCCACCGTCCACACACAGAGCACCCTCATTCTGCAGTCACGCACCTGCACAAATCATTACTGCCCGATGCGAGGTCTCATGTAGCACCTCGAACCCATCCCAGTAATCCCACAGCACGTCCACGAGCGCTATCGGACAACATACCCGCATGGCACCGAGCTGGCTGCATTGTGAGTACTGATGAGGCGGTGAGCAAAAGGCGCAACGTACGGGGTAACCCTGACACGCTCCCCAACGCGCTCTCGCTCGCGCCCACTCACCGCAGACGCCTTGCGCTTGCCCTCCACTGTCTTGTCGTATTTACCAGGCCCGGTGCGCACGACCGTGCCGATGAGCGGCCGGTCCTTGGCGCTATCCGGCAGCATCACGCCGCCCATGGTTACGTCCGCCACGTCCTCCACCTTGATCAACACGCGGTCCGCCAGCGGCTGCAGCTGAGGGATGTCCTCGGCCTGCGCGTCTGCGGGCAGGCAGACAGCACACCAGCGGCAAGCGGGCGGATGTTGGAAGGGCGTGCGTGCGCGCCGAATGCGGGGCATGGTGTGCATGTGGCCAAGCGGCTGTGGCAGCGGCATGCGGTGTTGCAGGTGCGCCAGCGCTGCGCTGCGCATGTTCGGGCTGTGCTGCGTCATGGCATTGCGACCTTTGGATTGTAGGGGGACCTCAGTAGTATCAAACCAGGCAGCTGGAAAGCCGAGTTGACAGGATTGGCGTGCTGTGCGCTGCGTGCTGGCCTGCATCCTCTTACGCCATGCTGTCTGCCTGCCTCCCGCATGCTGGTTTGACCATTGAAGTGCTGTCCTTGCGTGCTGCTGCTGCTGCTGCCTGGGATTAATGTGTATGTAGTCAGGCACTGCCAAATGCGCGTCGCACTGCTCCAGTACAGCGTCCTGCGCATGCTTCAGCTCCATCACAAATTCACGATGCAGCATTTGCCAAAGCAAGCACTGATGCATAGCGCGCGACATGCAACTCCATGCGCTGTGCCTGCAACGGCACGGGCCGAACGGCGAGCTATCGATTGATGGTCAGACGCTTACTGGATTTGGGCATGACGCCGATTACATCGTCCTCACGAATCAGGATGAAGTCCTCGCCATCCAGCTTGATGTCAGTGTACATGAATCCAAATTTGCTGTATAGCACCTGATGCCACGTCCAAGGTGCAGCCACAACGCGCCGTGTCAGCCACGCTTGCATACCCGGAGGAGGAGGGGGGTGGAGGCGGGGATACACATGATCTGGGTTTGTGGCACCAGACGGTGTGCAAAAGTGCCCATGCACCACTGCGAGAAGACATCTTACCGTTTGCCCAAGCTTAAGTGTGAACTGCTTCACGCCATCGAACGTTCGGCCGTCGCCCATAGCAACCACATCACCTGCACGTCGCAGCAGCAGTGCCGTTCCTGACGTCAGCACCAAGGGCAGGGACTCGAACAGCCAGCTGCTCACATGTGCTGATAACAGGGCAGCTGATGTATTTTTTCAATGCTTGCTTCAAGCAGCCCAGGGCCGCACACACGGCCACCAGCGTTGCCTTGTGTCTGCCGCCAACCGACCTGATGTGGGCTTCTTGACAGCCGAGACGGGCAAGAGGATACCGCCGCGTGTCTTCACCTCCTCCTCAGCAACCTTAACAAGAACCTTGTCTCCCCTGGGCTCTACCTGCACTCCTCACCAGCACCAGCACCAGCTCAATCTGAGCTCCAGATAAGTTCACATTGTTCCAGAAGTGCAGATAGTCCAGCAGGAACACGGTGGAAGCAGCAAACGCGAAAAGATTGCACACCTTCTTAAAGCCCTGAGGGATTTCAATGACAGCAGCGCGCACCACCACTCCACTGCGCCTGCTGGGAACCTGAGACCGCAGCCGCTGCCCTAGAACTTGCATCGTGAAGCCGCTGCGAACCGCTGGTATGCAGTAAGTCGCAAAGTTAATAGCTTGAACAAGGCGGTGCGTCGACGCGTGTATGCTGGTCGCAAACGGGCTGCATTGAGTGATGCAAGCCTTCTGGAGAACCCCCTTCTGGAAGGAGAAACATCAGGGTCAGCGGATTCGTGGCACAGCTGCAATGTTCAGGCTTCTCCTGTGCACTTCTCATCGACAGCAGCAGCGAGTTACAGGGGAAGGCAGGCAATAGCCTTGCACACACGACCGCAGGTGAGGGCAGTGCCTGGCCGGGTTGCGAATGGTATCGCCACACTGACGCCAGCGTAGGAAATTATACGGGTATTGCAAAACGATTCTAAACAGCAGGATGGCTTGCCAAGCAGCACGCGTCGGGCCCGCAAGGCTTTAGGTGTTGATTGCACCATTTCGGTCCCGTTGCACGTTGCACCCAACCAAACCCAAAAACCCAGACCGTAACAGAAATGTGTGGACGTGCGCACAGTTCATAACACTACAAGTCGACCTGCGACACTGGTTGCACATGCCAGGTCTATGCATGAGGTTTAAACTGGTCCGAAGTGGGGCGGCCAACTCAAACATAGTCCCGCCACTTGTGCCGGCAAGCCACACAATGGAAGTACAAAGTCATGCCCTGCTCTGTGGGCTCAGAGACAAACACAGCCTCGTTGTGGTTGCAGCTGGGGCAGCGGCAGTCGCGTGTGCGCGGCAGCGTCGGGTCCATCGTCACGTCGTAAATCTCCGCAAGCTTTGCCCGCTCATCCTGCTTGGTTGTGCTGACAAACACACACCACTCCGAAGGATCTGCAGGCTGACAGTATCCACACGTCTTGCAGTAGAATTCCAGAACACGCCGCTCCTTGTCCTCTCGCGGATACAGCAAGTCGTTTGTCTCGGGGCAAAACTTCAAGTTCCTATTGGGCTTGCTAGACATAGTGGCCCCCTGTTCTCCACCTTACGCACCGTCTTTAACACCGCGGCGACCAGGTGCTCTAGTACATAGTTTAGGGGTTCGTGTACGTCATACGCAATTCAGAAGAGAGTGCGCCTGGTGGAAGAGCTCACGCGAGTAACCAGGGGTATGGTTGCGACCGTAAGCAGCACACCTGTACAGCGAAAGGCATTGTCAGGCAAAGGGCAAATGAGGTAAATGCGGCACAGTGCTCAATCCCCCCACGAAGGGAGTGAACGCCCTTTTTGGAGGCATAGCTGCATCCGCATCGCATGCAAGCAGCCAGGGCTACCTGTAGGTACCACAGCCACCAACCAGCCAGCCCGCATCCTTCTGCGTCTCTATTTGATGCATCGCATACTAAGGGTTCACGCGCAAGGCATGCCTCACTCCCATCACCCTGTAAAAGCGGCTACCCCCATCGCTGATCGCGAGAGCATTGGCGACCGGCAAAGGCATCAGCATAACCCTCAGACACTGCTCATTGTGCACAGGGAGTGGCCAGACAATACTCAAAGTGGCTCAGGGGGTGCACGGGTGCGTCGACAAGGAACAACAACTCACCAGCGCGGGGCACATGCCAGACTGCCTGGTCATGCAGCAACAGTCCACGTGCGTGCAACTTGCCCTGCCAGTGCTGTGCGTTGGGGCTGCCCTGCGGTGAGGATTGCAAGCACAGGGCTGCAGGGGAAACGTGCCCATGTCGTCAGTACGTCAGTACAGGTTGCGACATCCGCACGAAAATCCCAACAGAAGCCTATAAGTAGGGGCCCCCTATCCCCACTGATGTTGCAGTGCTGTAAAACAACGTTTTCATTCCATACCGATTTGTCCTTGGCTCTGAACTCTGCGCCGCGAAGGTTTTCTTTGCTCGCAAAGTCGCACAGGGGGGGTGCCCAGACAAGGCGTTGCCAGCGGAAACCATGGCCGCCACTGGTGCTGGTGCTCCCCCAGGTCCGCCTCTGGCTGCTAGCCCAGCACCAGTTATGGACACAGCTGCTGTCGAGGCAGCGATGCTTAGGCACGAATCCCACATCACGCCGCAGCTGCAGAACGTGGTGGCCACAGTCAACCTGGGCACAAAGCTGGACCTGAAGGAGATAGCCATGCATGCACGCAATGCAGAGTACAACCCCAAGGTTGGTTTCTGTGTTTTACAATGCATAAGCTGAGCCAGGCCAAGGCCTCTGTGTGGAAGGAACACACAGGCAGGAAGCAAAACCTCCTTTCTTGCCCCTCTGCAGCGTTTTGCAGCAGTGATTATGCGCATCAGAGAGCCCAAGACCACTGCCCTTATCTTCGCGAGTGGCAAAATGGTACGTCGGGGCCAAGGGGTTTGGCGTTGTTGGCACTCGAGCACGGCGGTAGCAGGAGCCAAGCTTGAATTGCTCCCTCACTGTGCAGGTGTGCACTGGTGCCAAGTCTGAGGAGGACTCGCGGGCTGCGTCAAGGCGGGTAAGCAGGCCAGCACCGCCTTCCGGAGGTGGTTTGCCCGACCCTCGGATGCATCGTACAGGTCCTTTCAACCCTGGCCACCCCTCAAACTGTGCTCTCTGTGCTGGACTGTTGCAGTATGCAAAAATAGTCCAGAAGCTGGGCTTTCCGGTAACCTTCACGGAGTTCAAAATCCAGAACATTGTGGGGTCGTGCGACGTGCGTTTCCCCATTCGCCTGGAAGGCCTGGCGTGCTCACACAGTCTGTTCGCAAGTGTAAGTTGCAACTCCAACTGCCTCTTGCTGCCGGCAACAGTAGTGCTGACCCTTGCCTTGGTCCGAAAGGAGGCCTGTGTCATTGTTGTTGTCACGTTGTGTGCGCAACGCCTTCTCTGCTGCGCAGTATGAGCCAGAGCTCTTCCCTGGTCTTATATACCGCATGAAGCAGCCGAAGATTGTGCTGCTTATCTTCGTTTCGGGCAAGGTGGTGCTCACAGGTGCGCGTTCGGGCACTGCACGTTGCGCACGTCCTCGAATTCGACCAGTGCATACAAAACAGCTGCGTGCCTCAACGTGTGCAGGTGCCAAGACGAGAGCCGAAATCTACCAGGCCTTCATGAACATCTATCCAACCCTGGTGCAGTTCAAAAAGGGCGATGCGGCGGTACCATCAATCCTGGCTGCGCCCTCGGCGGCGATGCCGCCACCCCGCGCGCTGCCGGCTCCCAGCGCCTCTGCGCAGCAGCAGGCGGGCCCCTCTCAGCAGCACGCCGACCACGGCATGCCGCCGCCTCTCAACCTGCCGCCCCCCACGCCATCCCACCACAACGGCCTCCCGCCCGCGACGCCCTCGCACGGCGGCCTGCCGCCCCCCACGCCCTTGCACCACGGAGGGCTCAACCTCCCGCCGCCCACACCTCAGCATCATGGCGGCCTCAACCTGCCGCCACCCACGCCCGCACACCACGGCGGGCTCAACCTACCCCCTCCGACCCCCGCGCACCACGGCGGGCTCAACCTGCCGCCCCCAACGCCGGCGCACCATGGTGGCCTGCCGCCGCCCACCCCTATGCACGGCTCTTTGATGCAGCACGGAAGCTACATGGGTCTCCCACCTCCCACACCCATGCACGAGTGAGGGCAGCCCACAACCTGTGCCATGTCAGGGGTGGAGGGAGCAGTTTCAGCTGGCTGTGGCGTTGTCCAGCGGGCAGTGTTGTGGGCGCGGTAGTGATGCGGGACCAGGATGCACACAATGCTTTTCAGGAGCGATAGTCGATAGATACGCCGGATTAATGCACCGAGCGTCGGCCGGATTCCTTTAGCTACCGGTGTGAAGGACTTGCAGTCTTTACTGCAGCCCGGCCGCCATGCTAGTGCAGCCCTTGAGCTGCTCTTCTTGTCATGATGCGACAGCCTCTACCTCTGCCTCAGTTGCGCATGCATATTCGCCGCGCTTGCAGGCGGGGTCCTTGTGGAAGTGCACGCCTTTTGCGCACGCACGTTGGTGAGTTGGTGTGCACACGGCAACCGTGTGGCCATGCGTCCGACCACGAATTTGGCAGTACAGACAGCATTAGCAGATACACCACGTGCATTGCCCAAACCCTCAGTACACAGGTAGACCTAGGTATGCTTGTGTTCAGCGCAGTCATCTTTAGATGAGTGCATCAGTGCATTTGTATGCATGTCTGCGCTGCTACGATATCCATTTCGTAATCCTCATGCGAGTCGTCTTGTGTGAACCTGTGTAATTGGCACAGCAAGGCAACTATCGGCCATGCCTTAATCGTGGGGTGCTGCTGGTCAGGGTGATATGTATGAATTGGGCAGGCTGCAGGGCCGCTCTGCGTAATCCTCTTTCATGCGCGCGTGAAAGAGGCTTGGCATGGCTACTGCATGCAGCCATGCACGCATGGCTGCTGCCCCCGGTGGCGAGGGTGCTCCTGCTCGGTGCAAGTGCAAGTGTGCAACACTTGGGTGCACAGAGTGATGGCAGGCTCTCTGTGGCTGCCTGGTCCCCTCCTCCAGCTGCTTTGCACATTCGGCAGCAGCTCAGCAACAACAGTAGGATGGCAAGGTGGCAATACCAGGGCTGACGCATGCAGGCACAGAGCTCGCATACGCTCGCGCACTGCATAAAATAATCCCAAGCTTCTGTAGGAGACATGGAGTACATTGCAGGGACGGCCGTGAGGATGCCAACGCAATTTGGCTGCTGATCGTGGATGCAGTGTGCACAGCCCAGGCTTGGCGCTCCTGGTTGTGCTTTCTGGCTTGTTATGTGCGTGGCAGCTGCTTGGTGGTGTGCAGTGGCAGCTGCCGTGTTAGGATGCGCATCCACACATGAGACAAGTTGACACAAGGTGCTGCGAGAACAATTATTGGCGATAAGGGGGTGAGACCGCAGTAAAATGTCCAACACTATCGTACCTCTTGACTGACTGCAGCGGCCCGCTGGCTGTCGTAACGAGTCTGCACAGTGCCGCCCTAAGGCATGCAAAGCTCGCAACGTTTCGTTTGTAACAACTGTGTGAGCGTCAGCTGTGGTATTGATTCTACAACCCACCGAAGCCGACCAATACGCCCGCCTGGCAAGCCCTGCATGTGGGTTGACAGTCCATATTGGTGCTGTTCATTCCAGCTCAGAGCTGTCCAACACGCGCGCCAAGAACGCATAATCCCCGTTGCATGCCTGTCATGCACACCCGTACGCCGCTTGTCTGACATGCTCAGGTGCACGTGCACGCTGCCACAAAGTCAGTGAGCTCACGGAAGCATGAGTTGCCAAGTAAGTGCAGCAAGAGGCCGTCAAGGTGACTGTGATAGCTGCTGCCTTGTTAACTTGCTGAAACCACAGCACAGGCGCGAGGGGCTGTGTTTGCACGGTGAACTTCATACGGGCGCGGTGAGTGTCAGCGCACAAAAACATAAAGCACCAGCCGTTTTGGATGATCACTCTATAGGGGTGACAGTAATGTTTCAGTCTGACATTCAGGCACCGTCGTGCCCAACCGAGCACGCAATTTGTGCTTGCAATTTGACCCGCATGGAAAAGTGGTAATATGGCACCGAGCTGCGGCTCTTTTGCAGTAATTCCGCAATAGCCACAGGCACTGACCCTACACCAAGCCACAACTGCACTCCAACTTGCCATTAGCTGCTCAGGGCCTCTGCTTACTGTGCTGGAGCCTCGTGTGTGTTTGTCTGCACCAAACACGGCTGAGTTGCAATTTCCGTCGTTTGCCCGTCTGCTGTCTGTCGCTTTGCTCTTCCTCCTCGCCACCCACGTTTATCTGGGACGGTTCGTTACCGTGGTGATTGTAGTAGACTTGGCGCCACACACCACAGCATCAGTTTAAGAAGCTTTCGTGAACCTCTTTCGCGTCGCGTTCAAGTAAGTCCATTGCGTGTCTTGTAAAGGCCGTTGTGCTGGGTATATGCACGCCGATAGCGTCGCAGCATCCTCCCTTGGGCGACTGCGTTGTTGCCAGACAGCAGCAAGAGTGCCTTGCCCCCAAAAGGTGCGAGTGCTGTGAGAAGGTGCCCAGACACACACGCAACGGGCAGTCCTGCATTGACCCCAGTGTCAGCCTTCCTGTTGTCCTCTCAGGTGGTCTACCGCGTTGGTGAAGGAGCCAACCCGTGTGCGCACAAAGCGTTTTCTAGGCATTCGTGTCCGCCGTTTATATGTCTGGCAGACCAGTGGAGGTGCTGCCACCCACTTCCACCTATCGCCCAACCTACACCATGTCCCACTTTCCCATTGGCACGGCCGACTTCAGCGCAGAGCAGTACTTGAACGTAATGCGACAAGACGTGCGCCCACAGTATTCGTCGCACCTGGACGACATGCAGCCTGGCGGGAGCCACCTTCACACACAGACGCTGCTCCAGCCTCTGCAGCCGCAGCATTTGCAGCACTTGCAGCAACAGCAGCAGTCCATGGGACTGAGTTACCTTCAAGACAACTCGCCCATGCTCGGCGGTGACGGTGGGTCACACCGCGGCGACCCTGACGAAGACGACGACTATCGAGATGACCAGGATGGCAGTGGGGATCCGGACACGTTTGATGAGGATGGTAGCCGTGGTAGCAAGCGCCCTCGCACCAAGTGCGTAATTGGGTTGGTTAATGCGGGTGGTTTCGTTCCCTTCTGCTTGATTGTGTGGTTTCGCCGTGTTAGGGTCTGGTTGGTAGGCAAGGGCACAACTAATTGTGCTACTGTGTGCACCTGCAGGAAGCCTCACCTTCAGGGAAGGTTCAGTGGAAGGCTTGCGACCAAGGAGGATGAGCGCCGCCTAGCGGAGGAGTGCAAGCTGCTCGGCCCACTGCTCGGTGGCGTGGGCAAGCGCGGCGACAAGTCAAGGCTGACACTTGCCAAAATCGTACGTGGCATTGCCACTGGCGATATCAGGCGCTACTGCGAAGAACGGGAGCGCCTCATCCAGGTGTGAATCTCTACACCCTGTACAGGCACGCTTATGTGAAGCAGTGAAGGGGTTGTTGATTGCGCCTGGAATTCTACCACTGTTGGCCTGGTTGCCTGAGCAAACTATGCTCACACCTTGCAGACAGCCTCGCAGGCCACACCTGAGTGAGCAAGTGCACCTCGTACGTCGCTCAGGCCACAAGCGTCTGTGCGCGCCTCAAATGCCTGTGATAAGCTGAGACTGACGTTTGAGTGCACACTGGTGCAACTGGGTATACATGCAGGCGCTCAAGAACCGCCTGGCTGCGGTTGATCCCAACGGCAACACGACGCAGCTCGACAACATGCGCCACGAGAACGCCATTCTCCGCAACGAAATTATTACAAAGGATGAGGTGCTGCAGGAGCTGTCAGACAAGGTGTGTATGGTTGTGACAAGCGTATGCTCCTTATGCGTGCAGTGTTGTGACTGAGCGCTTGTTCCTGCACTCACCACCCTGATGGGCGCTGCTGACAATGCGCTGCTGCGCTTTCACTGCTGCAGGGCATTATTGCTGGCTTCGTGCCAAGCATCCTGCCTGGCCAACCGTCCGCAATCATGAACCCTATGATGCCCCCGGAGCCACGATTTGCACCATACCCCATCAACGTGCGCCGTGACCGCCCACCCATGCCCCAGGTATGTGCCATCGTTGCGTGCCTAGCTCGTTTAGGTTGTGTGCCCTCGTCCTAGGCCACGGCTTGGCTGCTTTGTATGGTGTTGCCTGTTGAGTGGGCGCATGCACACAAGAGCGTGCTGCTTACCATGGCTGGTGTGGTACTGTGGTGTATGCAGTTCCTGCCACTCAGCAGCCAGCCCAGGCCCGGCATGCCCGCTGTGCCGCTCATGAGCTCGGACTTTGTCCGACGGGAGCACGCACCGGCGCTCAGCGATGGGCCGACCATGAGCGGGATGTCGCGCGCGGGGCCTCCCCGCCCTGCTGTGCAACGCAAGGTCATGGGCGCAGCCAGCGAACCGGTAAGGAACCTGCTGCTTGACCGCCTGCACTTTCTGTGCAGCACTTGCACTGCTGTGTGGTCAGATTCACACTGCCCCACATCCATTTGTGGCGCCCTCGGCTGACGCCCTCACTGACCTTCACCGCTGTATTGTCTTGCTGTGCAGACAATGTCGATCCACAACGGTAACGACATCCACCAGCAGCTGGCGAACCTGCAGGCGCAGGTGGAGCAGCTGCAGAGCCTGCAGGCGGCCAACGCCTCGGCGCCCACCAGCATCACGGTGCCGCTCAATAACAGTGTCCTGACCGGCAACGTTGGCCAGAGCCTGCAGTTCCAGGTGTGTAGTAGACTGGAATGCGTATTTGAGCACGCACATGCGGGAAGCACTGATACACGTGCGGTAGCATTCGCGCATGTTTGTCACCATCTGGGTAGTTGTCGCCAGGTTCTTTGTTGCACGCTTATTGGTACGCAGTGTATGTTGAACCGTTGATGCTGTTTGAAATGTCGTTGACAGCTCCGAGCTTGACATGGATTTGTCGCCATGCGCTTGCTCACACACTGATGTGCTTCGTCTTGTGTACAATTTCTCCGCAGTCGGCGAACGGCGGCCGCTTCGCGGTCCAGTTCTCCAGCCAGCACCGCAGCCACAGCCACAGCCAGGGCGGCGCGGCGGACATGGACGTGCCGGTGCAGCTGCCCCTGGAGCTCAAGTCGGGCAACATGGGCGGCGGCGGCGAGCCCTCGGTCTCTGCCGTGTCGGCGCAGGTGGTGTCGGCGCAGCAGCAGGCGGGGCTCAGCGTGCAGCAAGGCGGCGTGAGCGTGAGCCTCAGCGACGGGGGTCTGCGTGCGATGCCGGCGCTGGACCTGCGCGTCGCGCAGGCGGCGCAGGCGGCCACGATGTCGCGCAGCGGCGTCATGAACGCCAACGTGCGCTACGTCGACAGCGTCGCCACGCTGCAGGCGGTGGACGAGGCTGGCGAGTCGTGGCGCGTGTGAGCGCGCGGCGCCGCGCGCGGTGCGCCTGCCGCCAGGACCTGGAGCGCCGCGAATCGGATCGGGGCGAAGCCCGCGGCAGCGGCTTGGTATATGGAGCGCTGCAGGAGGCGGTGCGATGGGTGCAATACTGAACGTACTGACGGCGGTGGACCGGCAGATTTGCGCTGCACCTGCCGCTGAGTGGCACTGAGCTGCTTTGATGGAGGGTGGTGGCAGCTGGTCGGCACCGACGCTGGCGGCCACACACTGGAGGGACTGTACTGAACATGTGCCAGATTCTCAGCTGCCGGCAATGACAAATACTGTGCGGCCACACTGGTGCGTTTTTGCTGTTGATCAGCGACGAACTGAGCAGGACAAGGCTGCAGCGCTTGCTGCAGCTGTCATGGCCATGCTGCCAACTCACGGTGTATGGCACGATTGTGAGCCATGTGGGCTCTTGTGGGAGGCTTCCGGCCCTGGCCACCAGCAATGTATAGCGTACTTCCAACTCAGCGCTTGCAGCTACGCAGGTCGTGTTGGGTACTGCACACAAAGACCGGCGAGTGGCGACACGAGCACTCCTCCGCACACACAACCTCACGCACACACACAAGGATTCATGCATTTATGGCCGCCAAGGCCCCTCTCGTGTTGTTGTTGGTGCACATGCACCTGGTCGCTTTGTTTATGCGGCGGGGAGAGGCATGGCAATCGCTCCAGCCCTCCAGTTGACCGACAACTGTTACAAGTATGCATGGCCGCTCCACATGGGGTTCTGTGGGCTTCACACTGTCCCCCCCCTGGATTTGATGTGCAGGCACCTGATCCTGCATGCACTAATTGCTTCTTTTGTTTGTATGCGGCATGTTTACACACATGCTTAGCCTGGTGCGTACCGGTGCACGCATCGGCACGTGCTTTGCATGGCGCATGCTAGCAGCGTGGCTGCCTGATGCCGGCCCTTGCGCAACAAAGTAGTCGCGCCTATCATAGGCCGCACCTGGCTTGCGTCTAATACGTTTTACTCGTTGGTTATGTTGTAAGTGGCTGCGCACCTAGAGTGTGCATGGCATGTCGCCCCGACCTGCACTGACTCCTGCAAGGAGGACATCGCTGCGTCGCATGTGCTGCCGGCGTTGCGGGTGGCTGGCGGTGACGAGTCTTCCCCGATGCCTTGTTCCCAGACGATAAACCGCGACCCTGCACGTGTTTGCGCTCAATGCCTCGGTAGGACAGACGTGTCGTGAAGCGCACTGTTGGAAGGGGCCGCACTGCGTCCACGGCGCCTTTGCCCAGCCCTTCCCTGCCTGAAGCTTCCCTGCCTGAAGCGAAACGAACAACTGGGTACGTTTTCAACCAGGTTTTCAACCTACATGGAACAAGCCTGTTCCCTCCACGACAGTGCGTCGTGTGCTGCTCAAGTTGGTCGCATGCGCTCATGCATTAGTAGCGTGCCCCCACCCTTGTGGTGCTGGAGTGCCGCATGCGTCAAGCCTATTACTACTTACAGCAGTGTCGCCAGCAACGACTACTTTTTGCAGTCGGTTGTGTGGTGGTGTCTACTGCACTGCTGCTCGCGTTCCCTGAAAGTATGCTGGGAATGTACTGCATGTGTGTTGGTGCAGATACGGCCATGGCTGCAGCACACGCTCCATGGCATACACCTGTGCCATTGAAACTGCGATTGAAATGCTTTGGTGTGAAGGCGATCGCACACGGCCGCAATGGTGTGAGCGCATGCTCGGGCTCCTGCCATGCGTGCCACCTTGCTTAAGCACGAGAAGTGATGGCGTTGCAGCAGCTGGCTGCTCCGCGCATGGCGTTGTGTGCGCTTCACCTGCACTTTGCAGTCATGCACTGATGGCAGTGGGCACTGGATGATGCGGATGTGGATTATGACGGCAGTAACTTGGTGGTACACGTACTGGTAACGCTGGTAACGCTGTACAGTTTTTGTTTCGTCGGTAAGACGCATTTACCCAATGCTAATCCAATGCTAATCCCCCCATGGGTTTGCATACACTTAAGTGGTGCATCCTTGCATTGTGTCATGCTGAAGCGGCAAGGCAAAGCGTCCATGCGCTGCTCTGACGTAAGCCTTGCTGCAGGCGTGCTTGCGCTAATGAATGCATGGACCAATCATCTTGTTGATTTCACCTGGTTTGTTCTTTTGTGGAGGTGGTTGGGCGATTTGAGCTCAGAGCGATGCCACCTAGATGCACCCTTAGTACCAGTAATAACTTGGACAGTAATCCTTTCTTTGAAGCGACGCTGAGAGTGGGTTGTAGCTTAACACTGCCCAACCGCCCCCAGTAACTGTAACAACCCTGCTCCATCCAACTAAGGGTCAAGCGCTCAGCAGGCAGCTCGGAGCTCTTGACTCAACACCTGAATTACACCGCATATCACTTGTTGCTGCACAACCTGCACACAACTCTAGCCTGCACGCCTAGATGTCTGCGGTGTTGGTTCACCCACACAGGTTGATCTGGCCCAGTTTGGTATGTAACCGAGTACCGGTATGCAACAGAAAGACGACAGATGATGTGCAATAATGGCAGCACCCCTAGACGGGGCCAGTCGGGTTTTGCGCGTCTGCGGTGGTGCGCACGGCGGTGGCGGTTGTAGTGCCGCCCGGGCGACAAGGCCTACGGCTGCCATCCAGTGCCTTGGCACGCGCGCAGATCTCCGCCGCAACGTGGTACGGCGTGTGCTCCGAGAAGAAGAACGGCAGGAACTGGCACGCGTCGCAGGCGGGGTGCGCTTCGCCGTACAGCGCTTGCAACAGGCGTGCGGCCCGAGCCAGCGTGTGCGACACGGCAGCCTTCCACACGCTACACGAATCATGAGAGCTGTCTTGCAGACCAGCAGCAGCGTTGTCGCTTGCAGCTGGCCGGACCGTCTGGACGGGGACGTCTGCCGGGCTGCCAGCATCAGCCTGCGTGGTGCGTTGTCGGAGGCGTGCGGCTGTTGTAGCACCCTGCTGCATCACTCTCTGGGTCTGGGAGAGGGAGGGGCCTCGCGCGACGTCGTCATACGAGGATGTGGCGCTCAGCACGGCCTGCATGCATGGGTCTGCACACGCACAGAGCGACGTGAGAGGCCAGGGGGGCATGCAGTGCAGGGTTGATGCATGCCAGGCGCACATGCCAAGCAATGCCAAACGACACACACAGACTCTCCAGGCTCTCTTTCTGGCTGTTTATGGCAACGATGATCGCACTGATCACCGACACCATCAACAGCCAGGCACAAACTGCAACAGTTTGCATGAAACGCACTGGTGAAGTGCCATGCACACGCTGCAGGCGTGTGTTGGCGTGTGTACGCGATGTGCATGGCTGCACAAGACAACAGACACCAAACACCATCCATATTGATCCGTGACGCATTGATGCCACACAAAGGAGTGACAACAAGTCAGCATGTTGACACACTGCGACAGCCCGTTTACGTCAACAATCGCATGGGCCGCAGCCGTCCCGTGCACTTCCTCGCACGCTCACTGGCAGCAACACCTTACCTAACGCCGGCGCCCGCGGCAGCAGCAGCCGCACCAGCGCGCCCACTGCAGCGAGGACGCTCCCGTCGGGACCCTCCGCACCACCCGCACCACCACACACGCCCGGTGGGGCCATGCCGCTGCGCTGCTGTGTGCCATCGCCATGCACCTCGTTGCCAGCGTTGGACCTATCGGCATCACTGCCGGGTGCTGAAGGGCAGGCGGCTGCAACGCCCCTGAGGACGCTGCTACTGCTGCCGCCGTCGTTTGCCAGCTTTGATCGCTTGGGAGGAGGCTCGTCTGCAGCAGCGCTGGCGTCGGCGACATCAGTGGTTCTCGTTGTCTTATTCGCAGGGGCTGCGGGGGCGGCGGGGGCTGCCGCTGTGTGGGCGGGGGAGGTGCACACTGCCAGCGATGACAGCGCTTCGCATGCGGTGGCTGCTGCGTCGCACCACTGCATGCATGCATGCTGCAGCATACCGGGCTCTGCGGGCAGGCAGCAGCGACCACAGCCCTTGATGCGTACTGTACATCAGTATGTGACAGCGTTGACAGGCAACCCTTTGATGCAGCCACTATTGTTCTTTAATGGCCTGGTAACGACACTGCAACACCATCAGAACATCAGCACATGCCTGGTGTCGCCAATTCACAAACACATCAACCGCCGCTGCTGAAGCACTGCCAATGGTACAGCACTACTCAGAGGGTCAACGTCAGCGTGCTCCGGCAGGCCCTTGCCAGCTGTACACCTGTGTCATGGCATTGCCCTCCCCTGAATCTGATTCTTGCTGAAATGCCCCGGGCCATGCTCAGACGCTTGAGACATGCAGCCTAAGAAGTGTTAGCTTATGGTACTCTGCTGCGCTGACTTGCTGCCTGATCCACCTTGCCATTGGCACTACAAACACACATCACGTATCTTTTACGCACATACACACTGCATGGCCCCACGGGCATTTCACCTTGCTACATCATCACACAGCGTGCGCAGCTTGCCACTGGCACCAGGATCACATAGCCTGCCCACCTGGGGCCAGCAGAAGCTCCCCATGCACGGCAGCAGCCATGCTGCAGCACACAGCGCGCGCCCAGTCAACGCTCGCATCCGTGCCATCCGCTGCGCCGCCATCCGCTGCGCCAGCGGAACCGCTGCGGCTGGCACCGCCGCTGGCTGCCCCATGGGCGCCTGCACCGTTGGATGCGTGCGCAGTGACGCGGGCGGTTGGGTCAGGCCGGGCGCGAGCCAACGCGCGGCTGGCGCTCGCCATCAAAGCGAGACCCTCGAGGCAACGGTGGTGCATGGGGCCCAGCGAGGAAGCTGCCAGCAGCTGCCCCAGGCCTTCCTGGAGCAAGCTGTAGCACCGCTGGGGCTGCCGCTGACCCAGCAGCACATCCGAGGCCGTCGCCAGCAACTCATCCAGGCGCTCCGAAACCCGCGGCGTGCTGACCGAAACCAACATACCATCCACGCAACAGCCGGGCGTGGGCATCGCTGGCCGTGTGCGGCCCTCTGCGCTACCGCTGCTGCTGCTGCCGGGTGGCGGCGCCTGCATTATCTCGGGCTCGACGCAGCGGGCGCAGCGGCACGCGAAGCAATACTTGAGGCGCAGCTCCTGCTGCCGCAGAGAGCGCGGCGCGGCCGTGTCCACGTACGCGATGCTGACCTGCGCGCCCTCCAAAACCGGCGCCACCAGGCGCACGACGAGCTGCGTGGAGCCGTTGAGGAAGTGGTAGGCGGCGTTCGGGCGGCAGCAGTGCTGGAAGCGCGCCCCAAACCTGGGCGGGCAGCAACCGGCACGGCAGGCAGGACGCCAAGGCAGCCAGTGCTTGGTTGCCAGTGCTGCGAAGTCATGCAAAACAGCGGGGGAGTTCTTGGGAAGCTGAAGTGTAGGCACAGACAGGTCTGGGCCAAGCAGCATTCTGGCCCCAGCCACCTAATGCCATGGGAGGATTCGCACAAACACCCCCAACCAGGTGCCTACCGATACAATCCCAGCGGGGGCGGGTGGCGCGCAGCGCTGTGGGTGGAGGCCGTCACGCCGAGCGGCAGGCTGACAGCCGCGGGCGGCTGCGCCTGCACCTCCAGCGCGTTGACCATCACCACACACAACGCCTCCTCCACCGCCGAGCGCAGCGCTGCGGTGGTGCTGCTGTGGTCGCCAACCCCGTTCTGGGACGATGGCGGCGGAGCACCACATTCGCTGATGCCTGCGTGTCCCACTGGAGCCAGCGGCACGTTGCTTGCGCCTGCTGCCGCTGCTGCATGCGCTGCTGCTGGCTGCACGGGTGGCTCTGCTGTTGACGGGAAGCGGGCCCCGTTGCGGTGGGGGTGCTCATCTTGCTGCTCCCTCGCTTCCCTGTACACTTTACCCTGCAAGGCCGCCTTTGTGAGGGCTCTCAGGAACAGCTCGAGGTCGTCCTCACCTACCGCATCGCGCAGTCGGCCCAGCATCGTGGGTTTGTGAGACTGCAGGCTCGGCTGCAGGCGCTCCGTGGCGCATAAGCGAAGAGCGAGCAAGCCCTCCCTTGCAAAGGGTCCTTCCAGCAGGGGCTGGGCGTGTGAGCGCGACTGCAGCAGCCAACACTCGCCGCTGCCGGCGTGCGCTTCCCGCGCGGACGTGCCGCTGCACTTGCCACACCAGTGGACTTGCAAGCACACATCGCAGCTGCGAAGGCCTTTGCTGTCGGCCGTCAGAGGTGTACAGCAGCTGTGGCAAGTGTGAGGTACTGAGTTTGGCTGGACAGCCAGCGCCCAGGGCTTCTCCTGCACATGGATTCCCGCACCATTCAAAACGCTGGTTCACCGAAGGCCAGTTGGGCAGCCACGAGACATTACAAGCGCTGCAAGGCCAACAAAGAAACGACTAGTCGCACCTGCAGGACCACCGACCCTTCCTGCAGGTCCCTGGCGGCAATGACGGCAGTGCCCTCATCGGTGCTGATGTACCTGGTACGCCCCGCAAGGAAACACACACAGTTGACTCAAGGCCCAAACACACCGTATATGAGATGTGAACAAATGAGAATGAGAAAGCGGTTGCGGTGTCACCAGCCGCGCTGTCAGTCGCACCTCGCCTCTATGCCAAACGTCTTCAACGCCATGGTAAAGTTTCACTCCATCACAACCACTTATGTAACTGCCAACAGGTGTCAGACATTGTCCGCTTACAATGGCATGCACAGGCTAACAGGCGCATGTCCTCGTCCATGGATGTACCGCCTACTGTACTGCATCATCCAGTACCGTATTGGGTGCATTTGTATGCGTGTCCACATCATCCAGTACGCCCGCATGCCTTCCCTGCGATGCGATCACCCGATAGGAGGGAAGGCGTATGCTCCGATATGATCACCCAGGCTAACACGAGCGAGGACTCACGTCCTGCTTCCGCAGTGGAAGCAGTACAGTCGCACAACATACTTGCAGCGATGCAGGCCAGCTAGTGGCATGGACAGGTGGCAAACTGATAGCACTTAATGTACTGCACATAGAGCTGGGGCCTTGGCGCACGTAGGCTGAATTACGCCTGCTCAAATGCACCAAGTCATCCACCAGCGCACAAGGCCGGCCGCATAGTGCATGCAACGGTGGATGTACGCCCGTATTTGTGAGTACCGTCTCAAGTTGACTGCAACACCATCTGCTAGTGAGGCTGCACAGTGCGCATCGTGACAGCGCATAATGCGTGTGTGCGGTAGGCGCCCACGGGAGGGTGGCCATAGCCAACACATCCGATCACTGCGATGTGTCGCACATAATGCTGAGAGTTGAGACAATAATGCTGAGAGTTACAACAATAATACTGAGAGTTGAGACAGAGAATGGCAAGAATCACACCGGGCGGCAGTGAAGTGCAAAGCCTACAGTTGTTTGCGGCTACTATCGAGGTGCGCATCACCACGACTCATGACTCGCATGAGCTCCGCATTCCCAGTGCGTTTTGAGCGCTGCAGGTGTGGGCTGCATCTGGATGGTGCTGTGTGGTGGGCCTCCCATCCGGACGTCTGAAAGCAACCATCATGTGATGTCCCTGACGTCCGCCCACGCAGCATGACAGCGCATGCACAGTGGTAATAACGGTCCCCATCTGGAGGTTGGCATGGCCGGCTTGGCCTTCATGCTCTTGATGTAATGCACTTTGCGCGTGCCTCTACCCAATTGCGTGATTACTACGGTCTCGAAAACCCAATCCACAGCCTGCTGCTCGTGACTCCTTGACCCTGTCAAACGCACAGGCATAGATAGATCTTCACAGGCACCCTGGTGCGCAACTGCAGAATCTTGTGTAGATATACGTTGTACGCAAACTGGCAGGTTTTCTACGTTCACACCCCACCTTGAAACGCTCTACCAGTCGGCCGGTTGGTGTACGGTCAGCGCGCGTAGTAACCATGGAACACCCCGAAGTGTTGGCAACAGTGCAGAACCATGTGGCAACTGTGACCCTTAACAGGTGTGCATTCACAGACTTATCGAGTGTGTCCTGCGTTGCGTATCTTCGCCATGGTTGACAAACCAACCCTCCTGCCACAACTAATTATTCAGGCCCAAGGCACTGAACTCCCTCAACCTGAACATGGTAAGCCTTTCAGCACGTTCTCTGGACGTATAAAATATCTGTGCACCGCTGCCGCATCTGCGGTGTTTGTGCCTAGAATCGACTAGCAGCACCTGCCTGTTTGATGAGTGCGCGAGCCATCATCTGCCGTGCAGGTGGAAGCCTTATTGAAACTGAACATGGACTGGTCACGGCCCAACGCTGGCGTTTCGTGTGTTATTATCAAGGGAGCCGGTGGCAAGGTCAGTGACTGTCCTTTGAACTACGCTGCACATCTCCGTTTGCCGGGCTGATGCCACCAGCAACGGGGGCACAGGCGAATCTGCAGCAACTGCCTTGAAGAGGCTTTCCGGTCTATGGAATCCACAGTTCTGGGTGAGACAACATACGGTGGCCTGTAACTGGCTAGGACCGTGCCGCACCAGTGCTGGTTGTGCTGCAGGCGTTCTGCGCAGGCGGGGATGTCAAAACAGTGGTGCAAAGCATGCCCTCAGACCCATCCGGGCCGAGGCGCTTCTTTGTTGTGGAGTATACCAACAACCTGGCCATTGCTAGGCTGCCTGTTCCATACATCGCCCTGATTGACGGCATCGTGATGGGCGGGGGCGTCGGTGTTTCCATACACGGCCCGTTCAGGGTTGCCACCGAAAGGTGCGAGGCCAACAGGCGCAGGCCTCCCGGTACTGTCGCATATTGCACCATGATGAAGATGGCGGAGCAAGCTGGGCAGCTGGGCACATCCGACAGCTGCGTCCGCAAGAGCAGATTGCGTTTACCCGGTGATTAACCCTTCCTTGGCCTTGGGCACACCTGAACCTCAAATGGGCAGGATAAACTTGGGCTGCTCGAGGAACGACGAGGTACACACCGCACTCAGCATGCACATGCTTACCAGGCTTTAGCGATATGCATGGCACCCAGCCTTAGACCCACTGCGACATTTATTCTGCCGCCAGTACGCCAGCGGCACATCAGAACTACCTTACAGATGTATGTGGCAGCGGCTTCCACCTATGCTTCCATGTGCGCATATCGTTGTATGGCATCATCGCACCTGGCTTGCGCACTCGTCTCCCGCGTGCAAGGCACGCTGTATATGGGTGTGGCATGCATTCCACTATGCACACTCGGCGCAGGACGCTGTTCGCGATGCCGGAGGTGGGAATCGGACTCTTCCCCGACATCGGCGCATCGTTCTTCCTGCAGCGCCTGCCGGGCCATGTGGGTCGCTACCTGGCCCTCACTGGAGCCAGGCTGTCAGGTAGGGGCCGGCAGGCACCGCTTGCTGCATTTGGATCTGGGTCGCATGCTGGCGCGGCGGCCATGCAGGCACCGCACGTCCGTATCATGCCATGAACCAAATGCGTTTGCCCCTGCCTGGTGCATGGGGAATGGGGCATGGCAGGTTTGTGCAGGTGTGATGCCAGCTCTGGGCAGGAAGTGTGGCAGCAGGTCAGGTGTGTGTGGGACTGTGGGGGGCCACGAAATTGTCAGCTGCCGCTTGCAGGGGTGTGTTACGTGCCCACAGCTTTGGTGAGCTTGAGCTCAGCGTCACACTCCGGTGTAACAATGTCATGCCAACATGCTGCAGGCGTGGACGTGAAGGCTGCCGGCCTCGCCACACACTGCGTGCACCACTCCTGCCTGGCCGCGCTGGAGGCCGCGCTGAGAGGCCTCGGGGAGAGCGCCCGCGACCTGGCGCGCGTCAACGACCTGCTGTGCGCCTTTGAGCGCACCCACCCGCCCACGCCCTCGTCACAATCCGCCTCCAGCAGCAGTTCCTCCTCCGGGGGGGATGCGGGCGGCGGCTGCATGGCATGGCGGCTGCCGCTCATCAACCGGCACTTCGGCGCCGCCTCGCTGCTTGACGTATACGCGTCGCTGGAGGCCGCGTGCGGGGAAGGGGCGGCGCCGGGGGTGCACGCCAGCAGTAGCGGTGGTGGTGGTGGCGGCGCCGTGGACGAGCGCAGCCGCCAATGCCTGCAGGAGACCTTGGATGCGCTACGGAGGTGCGGTCATGCCCCCTGCACCCCCGATTGTGCAGCCTCCTCTGGTGTCCTACGCAGAGCATTCCGTGCACATGCATGTGCCCTCACGCTCGCCGACTGCTGGCCCACTCCCCGCCCTTGCAAGTATTATGCCGCATGAGCCCATGCTGCCCCCGTAGTCGCTGTTGCGCGTTCCAGCACTGGCTGGCTGGCTCAACGCATGCGTACACATGCAAGCACAAACACACCTCGTCATCAGATCCGCATATGCACACTGCATGCTGTACTGCATGATCCCACCCTGACACAAACATGTCGTCAGGTGCAGTTTCTATCCTCATGCGCCTGCACACTGCACGGCCCCACGGAAAGCACACTGCATGGCCCCACGGGAACCAAACAACTCTTAGCACACACGTCGCCCTTGTAAACAACTCTTAACACCCCTCCCCCTGCCCGGCCTCCTGGTGTTTGTTCCCGGGCCGTGCCCCCCTCCCGCAGGTCCTCCCCGCTCTCCCAGGCCATCACCTGGGAGATGCTGCGCCGCGGCGCGGCGCTGGGCACCCTGGAGTCCTGCCTGGCCATGGAGCTGCAGATGGTCGCGCACTTCGTGTCGGGCGCCACCGAGGCCAGTGCGGAGTTTGCAGAGGGCGTGCGCGCCACGCTGATAGACAAGGGCGGCTCGCCGCGCTGGCACTACGCGCGCGTGGCCGACGTGCCGGACGCGGCGGTGGCGCGCGTGTTTGAGCCGCTGCCGGACGTGCGGCTGCTGCTGGGGCCGGAGGGGGCGGCGGCGGCGACGGCGGCGGGGCCAGGGACGGGCGTTGCCGGCCCGACAGCCAAGATGTAGTGGACGACCAGTGCATAGCAACGGTGCTGGCATGCATGGGGCATGAGCTCGAATCCTGCTGCGTGCGTGTATATTAGCCGTGAAAGTCAGCTTCCCCGAGCGTCACCCTACGGTGTGAGCGAAGGGGAATTGCCCCAATCTGCCCCACTCTCCACCCTGGTGGTTCACCATGGAGATATGCATGCACTATGCATGTGAGCATTGGTTTGTGGATGGTCCTCAGTTTCACCGTCAGCATTGTCACCTATCCAACGATTACTCTCCACCCTGTGGGCTGTTCAACGCGATATGGAATGGATGGACTGATTGGTTCTGTGCAAGGATCGCTGGCCAGAACTGAACCAACTGGTAGACAAACCCCATGCATCCTAAACCCAAACCTAACCCCTGTGTGAGTGTATGTGTTCAGAGTAGTATGTACCTGAGTCTTTGGTCCGTTCAAGTGCCTAAGAGCCTTCCCCCCCCGCCGTCATTTCACTCGCTTGTCGCCCTCAACTCCCGCTTAGTGCCGCCCTCTCCGTCGTGATCCGCCCGAGGTTGTGTAACCTGTGCACTTGCCCGTTGCAGGGTGTGGGGGTTTGGGTGCGGATGCACCCGGCCTGCGCTGAGCTCCTTACAGCATGCAACACTGGACATCGGTTACGATTGCCTGCCTCCAGGGAACATGCGACTGACAAACCAACAAGTGTGTGGGGGGGGGGGATGCCTGACTGAGTGTGACACTGCTATCCTTCTGTTGGCAACCAGAGCAGGCAGGCGTTGCGTATTGCAGCGGGGTGCGCCTGACAGGCGAGCACGCATGCTCGCACGAAACAGGCCACGACCCATGAGCACCCCGGGAAGACTTTCGGGGCCTCGCGCTCGCTGCCCATGCCACGCTGGCTGGCCCTGACAACCACAGGGTGTTCGCCACGGTATCCAGCAGCAGCTGAGCATGCCGGTGACAATTTCCGGCGCAGCTCGCCGCTTGCACTCTCCAGCTGCAACCCACTTCGACGGTGTTGCGCAGAATGCCAGGTCAGCTGCAGCACTGAAGGACATCATACCTGCATGCGATAGGCTTTGCCCCCACGCATGCTGTTGGGTTAGGGGTTGGCCAGGGCATCGGCGTTGTGCCTCTCGGACCTCCGCGGCGGCCGTTGATGAGCAAAACGCGCGTGGTGTGTGCAGCCGTACACATGCCAACGTGTGTGACTGCATGTGTGCAGCGTGTGCGAGTGCAACGTGTATGAATGCATGCAACACAAAATAACGTGACCAACAGGCTGCTTCTGCATGTGGTGCGGCACCGCCCGACCTCCGAAGCCTGCCAAACCAAATTCTCGTAGGATCGGTCAAATGGCAATGGCAAAGGCGAGCTGCCCGGTTTGTACTTTCCTGCACACTGGTTGTGTAGAATGCTCAGCATAAAGGGGCCGAATGCATGCCTGGATGCAGGTGTGAGCATGGGAGTGTTCCCGAGTTGTACCCGTTACCTGAACTCGAAAAGCCGAGGTCGGCTGGACCTGCAAGCCACCCTGCATCAAGGCACTCCCCTCCCCAGCCCGCCCTTCTGCGAAACGGCAAGACCCCGCCCGCGCCAACCAGCGCGAACCAGTATCAAACCCGCCCTGTGGCACACCAAACCCACCAAAACGTACGGTGTGAATGCAACCATGGTGGCATCAAGGAGGCGGTGCCGTTGCTAATGAGGGTGCAGGCCGTGGCCGCCAGGCTAAGGTGCGGAAGCACATGGGTACGAGACACTGCGGATACCAACATTGAACCCCTGCATGTCAGCCCTACATGATATCCAGGGCTCATGGCAGCTAATGCATCATGCATGTGAAGTTATGTGGCTACACAGGTACATGGCGCGAATATGCTTGAAGTGGCATCTAGTCCTGCAGATAAGTTGCATGCACGCCCGTCAAGCATGCAGAGTCGCACGTGACCCATGTGAGCAAGGTCGTGGTCGCGTTGCCACGCCTCCAGTGTTCAGCAAGCAAGAGTAGAAGATACTGTGTATACTACACTGCTCCAGTTGCAATTTGACACCATAGCCTTTGCCTAATGGGCGTTTGCTGCCCTAGTCACTGAGCTTGGGTTGAGAGCCAAAATGCACAAGGGCAGCTACAGAGACTTGACGCAGCTAGCGGAGGGAGGCGGGTCGTCCTTGCCGCAGCCCGTTCGCCAGCCCCACCCGCCGTCCAGACTCAGCTTGGACAACCCTGAGGGCGGCAAGGCCACCAGGTGCAGAGTCAGAGTCGATCTCCAGCCTGCCTGTGACACAGCAGGTGCAAGCACGCGGCGCGCCTTGACTCCCTCGGCTTGTTTTTCTCGTGTGCAGGCTGCTCATCGTCTCCAACCACTTGCCGTTGCGTGTGAAACGCGCTGGAGCCAGCTGGGAATTTGAGTGGGACGAGGATGCCCTGGTGGCGCAGGCAAAGGCAAGTTGTGTATGTCAGCAAGCATGCAGGGTGCATTTCAGTACCAGACTGTCTGTATGAGACAATTGTGAGCTGTGGGCACACCACCACCTCCAGGCTTTCCCTGGCGACTGTTTGCAAACTGGCTCGCGGCCCTTCAATTGCGCTGCAGGAAGGAGTTCCCTCTGACTTGGAGGTTCTCTTTGTGGGCTGCCTCCCTGTGGAAATAGCAACAGAGGAGCAGGATGTAAGGAACTAGTGCGTGTGCAGGCTTGTTTATTGTGCTGGCGCCAGCTGCACCTGCTTTGGGGGGTCGTGGTTTCTCCTCACCTGGCGTTTCCGCCCCGAACGCGTTTTGTGCAGGCAATTGCAGCAAACCTGAAGCGCCTTTACGGGTGCTGCCCTGTTTTCATGGAGAAGGAGCTGAAAGAGAAGTTTTACAAGGGTGGGTCAGGATTCCGGTGACGCTTCCTGTACGCTCGGACAGTTGCTTGCGCCTTGGTGGTGCCTAGTTTCACCGTGCCACCCCTTCCTGACCCTGCGTTGTGCAGGGTGCTGCAAGCAGCTTATGTGGCCGTTGTTTCACTACATCCTGCCCGTCTCGCCCTACAGCTCCGGGCGCTTTGACTCGGAGTCTTGGCAGGCATACGTCAAAGCCAACAAGGTGACGCTGTGCTCCCGCCTGCTGCACGGCACGCACCTTGGTGCATCATGACGTGCACATAGCCCAGCTGATGGTCTGCATGCTGGTGCTGGCGCTGACGCTGCAGTAAACGCTGCCGCCTCAGGATTACCCAGATCAGCTCCGACGCTGCTGACTGGACGCGGACTTTCCAGACCTGTCACTTTCGTCACTGCCTGTTATAATATGCAACAGGTGTTCTGCGACAAGCTTGTAGAGGAGTGTGCGACGGACACAGACTATGTATGGATACACGATTACCACCTGCTGGTGCTGCCATCGCTGCTGCGCAAGCGGTTTAACCGCATCCGCTGCGGCGTGTTCCTGCACTCGCCCTTCCCATCCTCGGAAATTTTCCGCACCTTCCCCAAGAGGGAGGAGCTGCTGCGTTCCATGCTGAACGCGGACCTAATAGGTGCGTGCATCGTCACATCCCACTGCATCGCCCACTGCCAGCACGGCTGGCAGGCATGGACGCAACGCGCTTCTCCTGGCTGGCCCTTTGCAGCCGGCCTGCGCGCATACCAGAGCTGGTCAGCAGCACCTGCACGCATACCCTTCCCAGCTAGACCAGCCTAATTGCTGGCCTTATGTTTTCTGCGTTATCCAGGATTCCACACTTTTGACTACGCGCGGCACTTCCTGTCGTGCTGCTCGCGGATGATTGGGCTGGAGCACGAAACCTCTCGTGGTTCCATCACACTCGACTACTACGGACGGACTGTGGGGATCAAAATCATGCCTACGGGTGAGTTGCCGCGTGATGGGGGGGCTCATTCGTTGCGGTTCTGCTGGCGTGCACCCACGCCCCCTCGTGCGCAGCTGCCCACCGTGCGCGCCCGCCCGCTGTTGTGCAAGCTGCGCAGGCGTGAACCCGCAGAGGTATCTAGACGGCTTTGCTTGGAATGAGTTCAAGTGGCGGCGAGGCGAGCTGCTGGCGCAGTTCCAGGGACAGACGGTGCGTCACTGCGTCAGTCGCTGCAGCAAGCACACCCCCAGCCACGGCAGACATAACCACCCGCCATGTTCGCATCCCATGCGCATGTCTGTCCCCCAGCCATCACTTCTCAGGTTGTTGCATGCTGGCCTAGCTTGGCAGTGCTTCACAGCCTCAGACTCAGAGGCACCGGCAGCGCTTGCAGCGTTCACCTTGACACACGCCTCTGCTCGTGGCTGGCTTGCTGGCTGGCTGTTGCGTCGTGGTGTGTAGGTGCTGGTGGGTGTGGACGACATGGACGTGTTCAAGGGGATTGAGCTGAAGCTCACCGCCCTGGAGCGCCTGCTGGAGCGCCACCCAGAGTGGCGCGGCAAGCTGGTGCTGGTGCAGGTACGCGCCACAGCTCACGCGGGGGGAGGGGGGCTGACCGGCCCCGGCGACCTGAAGCATCCCGCACCACACACGCATTTTTAAGCACGCATGCCAACCCAGCTGCTGGATTAGCACACACGTTAAGCAGGACTGAAGGTCCTTCACCGCAACTGCTGACAGACCATAGCCACAGCCAGCCGGCACCAGCTCACGACAAGCGCAAGCGTCATGTGCAGCCGGCAGTCTCCACGTAAACGCAGGTGCATAACTTATGGCCCCACGAAGATGGCCCACGAGACATCATACCTTATCGAAGTTATCACACTCTTCTGATTGAGCGTCCCACGCATATATCCCCCTCCCAAACACGTCCCCCCCCCCCACACACACACTGCCGTTTAACACACCCCACTGACAGACCGCGCTTACTACAGCCACCGTTTACATTGCACG